>BKCP01004417.1:827134-889800 GCA_008636005.1 Striga asiatica | reverse complement strand
GAGGTACGTGTTCCACATGTACGACCTAATTCAGGGATTGCCTCGTAGCACCATACTAGAAACGCCCAGTGAAATCCGTAGATATGATATTTCATTTTACTGTACTGGGCCGACTTCAAGTACTCCAACAGGTACTGAAACGAGTAACTCCCCCATGGGAATTTCTCCCACATCTGGTCTTCCTCAAGCAAAGCCCACCAGCAGCTATCAATATACCGAGGCTTCTTGTCGTCATGAGGAATGATAAAGTACATCAGCATTAGCATCTTCGCCACTCTCACTATCACCTTCTTGTCGTCTTTGAAATTCCCCGCCAAGAAGTCTTCACGCAACTTCTGCATAGTGATCCGCTTGCCATTATATTTCTGATTCAAAATCGATGATGGAGGAGGAGGAGGCGCTGAGTTCAGGTCAAACGCAGATGATCCAAAAGCAAGCCTGGTCACTACAGCATACTCATGGGGCAGAGAATCGTGTAAAATGGTCACCAATACGGAACCACATCTCGTTTCGGTTCTGACCGACACGAGTCACCTTGTGCGAAAGAACCCCATGTAATGCCTTTGCAGAGACATTAGCCTTATCATGAAACTTGAGGAACGGACCAAAGACCGGGCCCTCGAAATCAGACAAGGCCCCTTCAACTTTGGCCAACTCATTCTTGATATTAGAACATATATAATGCCGGCTGTAAACGTTGATCTTCAGCCTTTTATAATTACCGATCAGGTCCTGTCCCTTGTACCTCCAAGATTCCTAAACAATCGCATTGTAGTTGTAGTTGTTGTTGTTGTTAATTATTCAAATCAAATTACTTACACATTATCAAATAAAAACAACTATTTCTTAACTATTAAAGCAGATGAAATTAAATAACTGCAACAAATGGAAGTTACCTCTCCAGAAGAGATGGCCACCGGACCCGTGCCTTGAACTGCTGAGTCGCCGCCCACCAACGGACCCGTGCCTTGAACCGTTGAGTCGCCGCCCACCACCGGACCCGTGCCTTGAACCGGTGAGTCGCCGCCCGTCACCGGACCCGTGCCTTGAGCCGTTGAGTCGCCGACCGCAATATCCGTTAGGGCACCTGCTTGGTCGGCCGTCGTTTGAAAAGCTTCAGACGTGAATTCAGAATTTTCAAAGAATTCCATGATGACGTCGACGTCATTCATAATTTTTGGTTCTTTTTTTCTTTTTAAATTTCTAACAGTTCTTTTGCTTCTAAATATGCGAATTAATGTCGCAAGATGGAAGACCAATTTTTCGCCCCCCTTTCTTTTTTGATTTCTTCTGTGGAGAGGTGCAACTGTGAAAGTAGCGTATATGAGACGTTTCGCTTTCTTTTTTTCTTTTTTTTTATTGTTTTTGTTTTAAATAATAAACTATACGACACAATATGCGAAAAAACAACTGTCGAGTAATATTCGCGTAACAAGCGCCATACTTTCGCAATTCCGATGCATTTTTATTTTTTAATAAACAAATAAATATAATGGTTTAGTTTCCGTATCTCTTTCGCAGTTTAATACCCTGCGGTAGACCTGCGAATAAACGCATATCCGTCGTGAGACGGTTGCATAAAGAATCACATTTTTCAGACCATTTCGAACACAAAATATTTTAATAATTGTTTTACACAAAAAGGGGTTTACGGTTGACCTGCGAATTAATTATGCGACGTTTGTTTGTCGCAATTATGCGACGTTTGTTTTTCAAAAACAATTTTTGTTTAAATAAATTCTTCGATTATTTATACTACGAATGATGTGCGGTTTGTATGCGAAATTATTTCGACTAATTGTCACAAGTTCAATAGCCTAAAGTTCTGTTTATGTTTTCTTTATTTTCTAAAACGATAGGTTAGTCTAATCTGTTTAGAATTTTCCAGAAATTAAATTCTACAAAAAAAACATATTATGCACCAACTAGGCGAATAATATGCGACGTTTGTATGTCGCAATTTTGTGTGCCGCAGAATAGAAAATTTCCAAAAATATTTTTTATTTTAAAAAAAAAAAATTATCCGATTAAGCTACGTATGTTGTGCGGTTGGTATGCGAAATTTTTTCGTCTAATTGTCGTAGGTTCATTAGCCTAGCTCCTATGTTTAGAATTTTCCAGAAATTAAATTCTACAAAAAAAACATATTATGCACCAACTAGGCGAATAATATGCGACGTTTGTATGTCGCAATTTTGTGTGCCGCAGAATAGAAATTTCCAAAAATATTTTTTATTTTAAAAAAAAATTATCCGATTAAGT
Organism: Striga asiatica; assembly: GCA_008636005.1. Lineage (NCBI taxonomy): Eukaryota > Viridiplantae > Streptophyta > Magnoliopsida > Lamiales > Orobanchaceae > Striga > Striga asiatica. Next base: position 887,538 of record BKCP01004417.1, on the reverse strand, counting down.
TACGAATGTTGTGCGGTTGGTATGCAAAATTTTTTCGTCTAATTGTCGCAGGTTCATTAGCCTAATAAACTGTTTAGAATTTTCCAGAAATTAAATTCTACAAAAAAAGATTATTATTTATGGATCAACTAGGCGAATCATATGCGACGTTTGTGTGGCAATTATGTGTCGCAGAAAAGAAAATTTCCAAAAACAAATTTTATTCAAAAAATTCTTCGATTATACGACGAATGTTGTGCGGTTGGCATGCGAAATTGTTTCGACTAATTGTCGCAGGTTCATTAGCCTAACTGTTTAGAATTTTCCAAAAATTAAATTCTACAAAAAATATTATGCACAAACTAGGCGAATAATATGCGACGTTTGTATTTCGCAGAATAAAAGATCGAACAGAAATCCCTACACTTCTGCTTTTGCAGTCGCTTCAACACCGGCCGATTACAAAGATGAAAAAAAAAATATCGAAGGACGATCCTAACAAAAGCTAGGACGAGGGAGCCGACGAGCTACCACAGCACTCAAACTCCAGAAAGAGTAGTCGTAGGCCGAGCTTGTTTGTGGACTTCCAGGTAGAACTCCAGAATGAGATCGGCCCCGGCCACCACAAGTGCGACGACCCGCTCTCAACTGATAGGCTCATACGGGTTCGGGGAAGATATCCCCGCCGACCAACAACCTTCTTATGTCATGAAGACGGCCGACCACATTCTCGAGAGGATTGAGGCCAGCATTGCCTCTGACAGAGAGCTGGTTATTACTTCCGAGGTTCAACCTTCCCACAGTTGATCCGGCAATACCCGGGCCCGGAGGTTTGATCTTCATCGTCGCTGTCTCGGCGTATATGTTTACTCCAGTGGACACGTTAATAAAGTTGGATAGCGGAATTTCCGCTCGTTGAATTTTTTCCTCCGACGAATTCAGAAGGTTAGGAGTTCTAAATTCGGACAGAGTCATCTTAAAGAATTGCCTCATGGGTCGAAAGAAAGAAATTTTGTAATTCTGGTTTATCTCCGGTAAACTGCTTCTCATATACAAGAGAAGGAAAAAACAGAGGGCCATTACCAAAGAGTTCTGGGGGCCGGAGTGGAAGAAAGAGAAGGGGCATGATAAGGATCGAAGATTACACGCTTTATGTAGACGAAGGAAACGACGTTTCGAAAAGCTGAAAAAGACGCCTCGAAAATCGGCCGTAACGTTCCAACTGTCAGCGGTTTCAAAATTTCAAAAAATTTATTAGCACCAACTCGGCGAATAATATGTGACGTTTGTATGTCGCAATTTTGTATGTCGCAGAATAAATAATTTCAAAAAAATTCGAGTAGAAGTGCGAAGAGGGTATGCGAGCAATATGCGGCAATTCGTATACCCCTTCGCATAACTGAAAGATGAAAGAAATAAAATATAAACTTTCGAGTAGAAGTGCGATGGGGGTATGCAATTTCGCATAACCCATCCGCATACCCCTAAAAAGTCCCCAAACCCTAAACCCTAAACCAATACTTGATTTTATATCTTATGATATAATAGTCTATTCTTTAAATTACCGTTCATAATGTATAAAATGGCCATTTTTTATTCTATGTACCTTAACTCCTAATCAACATTGTATCTAAGATTGAGCTTGAACATTATTATATGTTTTGATAAGTGGCTTTCTTCCATTATCACTTTCAAACATAATCACATTATTAAACAATATCTCTCTATCTATCTATGTACTTTAACTCCTAATCAACATTGTATCTAAGATTGAGCTTGAACATTATTATACTTTTTGATAAGTGGCTTTCTTCCATTATCACTTTCAAACATAATCACATTATTAAACAATATCTCTCTATCTATCTATGTACCTTAACTCCTAATCAACATTGTATCTAAGATTGAGCTTGAACATTATTATTTTTTTTTATAAGTAGATTTCTTCCATTATCACTTTCAAACATAATCACATTATTAAACAATATCTCTCTATCTATCTATGTACCTTAACTCCTAATCAACATTGTATCTAAGATTGAGCTTGAACATTATTATATTTTTTGATAAGTGGCTTTCTTCCATTATCACTTTCAAACATATTCACATTATTAAACAATATTTCTCCATTTATCTATGTACCTTAACTCCTAATCAACATTGTATCTAAGATTGAGCTTGAACATTATTATATTTTTTGATAAGTGGCTTTCTTCCATTATCACTTTCGAACATAATCACATTATTAAACAATATCTCTCTATCTATATATGTACCTTAACTCCTAATCAACATTGTATCTAAGATTGAGCTTGAACATTATTATATTTTTTGATAAGTGGCTTTCTTCCATTATCACTTTCAAACATAATCACATTACTAAAAAATATCTCTCCATCTATCTATGTACCTTAACTCCTAATCAACATTGTATCTAAGATTGAGGTTGAACATTATTATATTTTTTGATAAGTGGCTTTCTTCTATTATCACTTTAATTTCAGTATTGTTTATCCTTCACTTACAACTTAATTTCATTCTTCTTCGACCTTGTGGCACTGCTCTAAAATGTTTAATTCAGTGGGCAGGATTTTTTCCCTCCATAATTTTAGGTATGCGAATGATATGCGATTTATCGCACATTGTTCGCCGTTCTGCGATTAAAGGTTGCGTCTTTTCGACTCTCAATTTAAATGCCAGTTGTTTTACTGAAAAGGTCGGCGCATTAAAAACAATTATTTATATTTTACCTATATATTTTTTTAACCAGATATGCGGAATAGAATGCAATTTATTGTCATTACGTTATGCGAATATTCTTCAAATTTGAAGAGTCGCCTCTTCTCCGAAACGTCCCCTCAGTCTTCGGCACATAATAACGGCGCGCGTATCAAGGAGGATAGATATCTTCTTGAGTATCTCTTCTTTAAACCAGATATGCGAAATCATTTATTGTTATTACGTTATGCGAATGAAGTACGGTTCATCGCATTTTGTTCGCAGTTCTGCGAATTTGAAACGACTCCCCTCAGTCTTCGGCGCATTAATAACGGCGCGCCTATCAAGGAGGATAGATATATCTTCTTCAATATACCCCAGACCAGTTATGCGAAATAGACCAGTATCCTCCTTCAATTGTCATTACGTTATGCGAATGAAGTGCGATTCATCGCATTCTGTTCGCAGTTCTGCGTATTTGAAGAGTCGCCTCTTTTTCGAAACGTCCCCTCAGTCTTCGGCGCATAATGACGGCGCGCGTATCAAAGAGGATAGATATCTTTTTGAGTCTTCTATAAAGGTAGCTGAGATGAGACAATTGAACTAGGATCAGGACCTTCTCTCAATTCTTCAACTCTCGATTTTCCTCAACCTGTCGTACAGTCTGCATTGTCCGTCTTGTTGAAGAAAATCGAAGGTTGAAGAACTAAGTGAAGGATCCTAATCCTCTTGTAGTCTTTGAGGGCTTGCTCTCTTTCTCCGTCGTAGCCTCCCCAATCTAGTATCTCCAGGAGTCCATGCACTCGCCCTGGAGATCCCACGTCTACCCAGGCACATGGTCACCTCACATTGGGAGCTTTGCAAAATTGTAGGCTGAACAATTTGGAAGCGACCATGTGTTTGGGAAGGCGTGGAATCTCCGGTGAATTGCTTGGTCTTCCTTAGTATACTAGATTGAGGAGCCTACGACGGTGAAAGGGATCACGCCTTGAAAGACAAAGGTGATTGACCATTAAATCTCTTTATGAAATATTAGTACAGACACTTATGTTGATCGCAAGTGATAAATCCCATCTTTTATTTCCCTTAACCTTTGTATACATCACATCGTCCATTTCCGTAACCTCTGTATACATTCCACTCATAGACAGATGTGAAAATGGAGATTGAAAGTCAAACAAGGGATGGTTTTTTTAGAAGCCAACTTGATGACCGATCCCATCAACTTACCTAGCCTCCTGATTTCGAAACCTTTGGCACACGCATCCAATTGTTTTTGGTCTTTCAAGCTGTTCTTTCAACTCGTTGTCGTAGCCGCCTCTATCTATTAATTCGTTTATGCCGATTTAAAAGGTTACATGTAAACTATTTCAGTCGATGTAAAGTAGTTGTGTCGATGTAAAATTGCGACATACATACGTCGCATATTATTCGCCGAACTGGTTAATAATTAATTTTTTGAAAGTTCTTTGTCTGTCCTGTTGCTCTATGTATTGGTTGTTTATTATTTAGGATACCATGGGGTAATGCTCCTTGTTATGGCTAGTTAGCCTTCGAACATTGTGAATCTGTAGTTATTTAATCTATCGTTTCGTTGAAAAAATAAAAGAAAGTTCTTGGTCTGTGACTTAATTACTAAATAAATTGAAGACTACTATTAGCCATTAGGCGAATTAACCTGCGATTATTACTCGAAACAATTTCGCATAAAAACAACATATTACTCGTACTATAACGAAACAAATATTTTTTTAAGTTTGTTTTTGTACATTTTCTATTCTGCGACATACAAACATCGCATATTAGTCCCCCAGTTGGTAAATAATTAATTTTATAAAATTTAGTTTTTGGAAAGTTCTTGGTCTGTGATTAAATTACTAATAAATTGAAGACTACTATTAGGCGAATGAACCTACGATTATTACTCGAAACAAAACTGCATAACACTCGTACTATAACATATATTTTTTTAAGTTTGTTTTTTTACATTTTCTATTCTGCGACATACGAAATTGCGACATACAAACGTCGCATATTAGTCCCCGAGTTGGTAAATAATAATTTTTGGAAAACTCTTGTTCTTTGACTAAATTAATAATAAATTGAAAATAACTATTAGGTGAAAAAAGCAGTCAACCAATGCGGTGCGTAATACTTCGAAATGTGTTCGCATATTGATACATTATGCGAGGTTTATATGGATATGCGATTCTTAAATATGCGAAAACAATACGCATAATCGATAGTTATCTAGCCTTATAGATTTGGATATGCGAATCATAAATTATGCGAACATATGCCGCATACTCATAAATAATGCATCATTCGATTTGGATATGCCATAATCTAATTACGCGATAGTTTTTTACATATCCTAAATGATGCGGTTGATCTGGCCTGGAGACACGATTACAAAATATAAATTAGTTTTATTTATTTTTTTCATTACGTTACGCGAACAAGTTTTGATTACATGTCCAGTGGATTCTAAGGGTCGAGATCGATGAATTCCACCTTTAGTGGTGGCTGATGGATCTGATCATCACCGTCATCGTCTATGTCTTCCCCCTAGATTGGGTCGTCAACCGAAGCACCAGGCCCGCCCGCCATGTCGATCGCGGCTGCGTTGCGCTCGGTAAAAACCTTGTAACACTCACGATACCAGGGGAATCCTTCCGAACGGAAAAATGACTGTGCGTCTGTCTCTTGTGTAATAAATTTGAATCTTTTTAGGTTATTATGGCCGCGTCACAAAAATGCATGCTTCAACAAACTAAAATAAAAAATCAAATGAAATTTACCGCACCCCGCACATGCACCCAGTACATATGGTAAACCTCTACCAAGCCTGAATCAGGACGCAAGAGGATGCCTGGAATCCTCAGAAAAGCAGAAAATTCATCGAAATAATTTCTGAGCCGCTGAATCTTTCGCCGGACTTGGGCAATAGTATACTCCCTCTTCAATGCATAAGTGCTACTCAGCTCTTGGTTCATTGTTTTTGAAATTTCTGCCCACAAGGAATTGAACACAGGGCCTTGGTGTATGTCTGCCTTTTTACGGCACTTTGCGAAAAACAATCGGTAGCAAATATCTTCATCTTCCTCTGTCCAGTCCACGCCACGGAAGCGGATCGCGATCTTTTCATAGGGTGAAATCTTTTCCATTTTTCTTTTCGCAAATGTGCGCCTCCTTGGTTTTCTTTATTTTTTTTTTTCTGCGATCGAAAGCTAGGGCTTTGAGAAGTGAAAGGTTAATTATTCAACAAAGAGAATGAAAGTTTAACATTTACAGATAACATTTAAAGGTAGGTAGATATACATCAACTCGACAACTAAATGAGGAAGCATGCAAATCGTCACTATTTTTTACGTGTAAAAGCAGACTATCAATCAATGCGGTGCGTAACCTATGCGAATAATATGCGAATCACTTTCGATTTGGATATGTGGTGCAGACAATCAATCAATGCGGTCCATATGGATATGCAAAAAAATGGCGGATAGTCGTAAATTATGCGGCTTTAGATTTGATATACGATTCGTTAATTATGCGGTTGAAGACTAGGCGAATGAACCTGCGAATCAACCCAGTTATACGATTGTTATGGGACATGATATGGGAATCGAACAATCAACCCAATTCTGCGATTATTATGGGACATGTTATGCGAATCGCGCAATCAACCAGTTTCACTACTTTCTGTTAGTCAATCGTGTGCATGTCACAACGTAGGGTGCCAACACAGTATTTTTCCCGTTAAACGTATTTTTTTCCTTTAAATTGATTTACAATTAAAAATTCCAATGAGGTACATAACATTACATAACGTCTCCATCTTCATCAAAATTGTCATGGAATGGACGTGATGGACAAGACGACGATTTGTGACCTGTTTCTTTACAAGTACGACTGATGGGTCTACTTCCGGATCTGGAATAAATCGGTGGATGTGAGCTCAGATCTGCTTGAACCGCCTCCGAATCGTTGCTAGACCGCGAGATACCTGCAAAAACTCAACGCCGGAGGTGTTTCTGGCGTAGAGCCTCCGATGCTGAAGTCAGTATGAGAGTGATGAAGAGATGCGGCGCAGCAGCTATGGGGGAGAGTGGGAATCAATGAGAGTTAGGGTTTGGGGTTACCTCACCTCCTTCATATAGGAGTGAATACTTACTTGAAGTACCCAAAATGCCCAAGTCGGTGGACCTAGAAGGTCCAAAATGCCCCGGTCGGTTCGTTTCCCCTTGCTGCTGAGTCATCACAAGATTCCTTCTTATCCTTTATAATATGTGGAACTTTAAGTATGCTGCAAGTGTGATGAGTCATCATCACATCTTTGGTATTCGAGGTGTGCGGGGTCGACTTCGAGAGCTAGGAGGTCGACTTGTGAATATGTGCGGATTCGGAGGCTACGCTTGGCTAATTCTCTGAGGTGAAGTCATCTTTAGAGAGTCATCTTAGTTAAGTCGACTGCTGAGAGTCGACTTAGAATATCGGGATGCTCGGAAGTTACGCTCTTGCTGTTCTTCTTCTATTGATGTCGACTAGTGAAAGTCGACAGACTAAGGTCGACTTGCGAGAGTCGACTAGACCGATTTCTGCCTCTTCTCGATTGCTCTCAGTAGAATCAACTCTAGGGAAGTCGATTTGTATATATTAATGGTAATCTATCGTCCTGTAGGCGGTCTGAGCGGTTATCCGGTCGAGTAGGGAGCCTTTAGGCCGGTATGTCCTTGTATGGCTATATCATCTAAAAAAAAATTACTCTAAGCAGTCGACTGCTTAAGAGTAAATTTGGTAATGAGTAGTTGAATGTCACGTTTTCTTGCGATATCTGCTTGAATTCACTACCTTGATGGCTCGTCTCGTTCCATCGATCGAATGAGAAACATCTCGGTCCCCTATGGTTGCATTTTCGGTTAAGTCTGACACTCTGACACCCTTTTTCGAATTTCAAATTTCGAAAACTCTAGAGTGACGCGCGTCATCTCAACCACCGACTCCTCGAATTCCGTGCTTCATCAGGATCGTTGGTTTTCTCGATGATCCAATGGTCCGCATCCATCACTATCACATATAAATATATATCAATTCCTCAGGAAACCACTTTTCGCACTCCTAAACTTCTCGTTCTCTCTCAACTTTCTTCAAGCTTTCTGGCGACCTGCGAGTTTCAGCTTCACCGGCGATATCCGTTTCCGGCGACCTCCAACTTCTTCCGAATTCAATCCGGCCACCATGTGTAAGTTTACTATTCTCTCTTATTTCTTAACTTTCTGTCGGTTTTTCCCCTCTTTAATTTTTCTGGCCTTTTCGAACTTGAAGTTCATGTGAGTTCTTCATGTTCTTCGGAGATTTTTTATGGATTTCACGTTGGATCTTTTTACGCGCATACTCTGTTAGGATTTATTGTTTTTACCAGTCGTCGGCTGCCGATGTGCAGTCAATTTTCATCTGTCGTTGAGTCGGCTCCTGTCGACTTAGTGGTCTTCTCTCCTCAGTTTTCCCTTTTCGAGTCGACTAAGATCGACTTACTGATTTATTTAAGTCGAGCTATCGATAGCGATTGCCCCTTCTTTGTCCTTTCATCCTCTGTCGATTCTTGCAAGTCGACTTGATTCTTTCTTGTAGGCCTTAACTCGTAACTTTACTAACTTCGACCTTCTCCTTCTTTTTCATTCCTTAGCTTCTGACTCGTCTCCTCTCTCTGGCTCCCTCGGTCAGCAGATCAACGACTATACTCATCAAGCCGAGGATTCTAGTTCTGACTCTGTCGAGGTCACCGGCTATAAGATGGTTTCGCTGCCTTCCCATCCTTCTTTCCCTCGCGCTTCTGCTTCCTCCGTCGACTGGGAACAATATGACCAAGCGCTTTTGGAGGGCGGCTTAGTCGACGTTGTGAAGAGCCCTTCTCGAGGAAACCCTCCTCGTCTCGATCTTATTCCTCGAGGTATTCCTCTTAGGTTCTTAGACATCCCCGTTTAGAGAACGAGCCCTGTATCTGTACCAATAATTGCTCCTCTTCTCGATTCTCCAAATACTGTATCAATAGCTTGTCCCTTGGCTAGGTTAGCTGTTCTAAATCTGTTTTGTTATGCCTCCGCAGCCGAAGTCGAGGGTTTCAGAAGGTTTAGTGGGCTTCCGTCGCATTGGGAGTTAGTCGCCCCTGGTCCTAACGACGACTTCGCTCACCCTCCCCCCGGTTGTCATACGTTTTTTATAGATCAAGTCGTCTTTGGCCTTCGCTTCCCTATCCAAGACGAGCTTCTATTGATCAGCAATTTGTACAATGTACCCATAAATCAATTTTCCCCGAATGCTATTCGCATTATGTTAGCTTTTATAGTCGTTTCCAGAATAATACTCAAATTCTTTTCTCCCGAGTTTTTTTTTACTGTTACGGCTACCGGCTTTCCAAAGGCGCCCATTGTTTGGGTCGTCGTGCTGGTGTTACTTTCCTTGACAATCTCTCGTCGAATGTCACCGAATGGAAGTCGAAGTTTGTTTTCATTTGACCTGCTTCTGGCATGTATCCCTATGTAAATACTTGGATTACTTCGAAGGTAAAGCAGAATAAACGGCCTCGTTCTGACGAGTTTGCCCAGTTGTTGTCTGAACTTAATAAGCACACTTACAGTGCTTGTCAGTTAATCAAGGACCGTAATTTGGTCAATCACGCCCGTATCGTCATCTACGAGGATCTTCCTCGTCTCGATGATCCTCGTAAGCTTTTAACATATCTTCTTGTGGGGTTGACTTCAAGTTTTAGTTATTCATATTGTGCTTGCTAATTGTTGTCCGATCGTTAATTTCCTCTTGTTATATTCCAGTTAAGGCGCTCAAACGCTTTGAGCTGAAGAAGAGCTAGCCGACTGGCCAGTCGGCTGACGATTCTGTTCCTCCCCCTCGACCCTCGGGTGGGTCCGGGTCGATGCCTGCCGCTGCAGCTGCCGAGACGATAGCTGCCAAGAAATCTAGGGTTGAGAACCCTAGCGCCTCCCAACACAAGTCGTCGGGCTCCGCTTCTCGCAAGAGGGCCCAAGACAATCGGGACGCCATCCTTATCCCTGACGATCTGAAGCGTCGCAAGGTCGACAAGGGGAAAGGAAAGGCAGTCGAGAAGAAAGCCCCCTCCCCCATCACCGTCAAGGACGTGACGGTCAAGATACCCTCTCGGCTCTGGAATCATCCGGAAGCGTACCAGGTGGCTAAGTACTTCAACTCCCTCATCCCTGAGGACGACAAGGAGCGCTTCTATGGGAACCTGTACGAGCGCTCAAACTACGCTGTTCAGTGTCTCTCCTGGGTATTTTTCCTATCCTTCAATCGACTTGGTTTTTGCATTTTTCTTTAAACTTGATTCATCTTTTTCTCACCTGTCTCCAATATTTTTTTCGCAGTTTCTGGCCGCGGCGCTTCCCTACTTCGAGAAGACGAGTAAGGCTCCTTTCGCCTCCACTAAGTCCCTCGAGGACAAATGTGAAGCTCAGCGCCAGGAGATCGAGGCGCTGAAAGAGGATTTTGAGGCCTCAAAGGCCCTTGTCGACAAGCTAAAGGCCGACAAAGCCGTGTTCCAGCATCTGAATGACAAGCTCAAGGCCGACCTCGATAAGGCTCGTGATGAGTGCATGGTCGAGAGAGAGAACGGCATCGAGGAGGGGCGCAGAACCTTCTTGAAGTCCCCCATGGGCGGGGCGCCATCTTTCTCGAGACCTATCGCCAAGTGGTCGTCAAAGCCTTCTGCAATTCCCCTGCCTTCCTCGACAAGCTTTGCCCTGCCGTCGCCCAATACTTCGATTTTGCTTTTGATGCGTGGGCAACGGTAGTGGAGGGGTTTGAATTTGCTGGGAAGCTCGACCGCGAGACGGTTAAGGAGACGCTCCCTGACCCCGAGGGCTATGAGGGTGACTCGTCTCTCCCCGATGACTACCCGTGGTGGACGGGACTCGAGGCTTGGGCCATTCGCAAAGCTGGCCTAGGTTCACAACTCGAAGTCCCCGTCGCCCCTCTGGCCGGTTCGACCGAATTAGTCAAGCCTGAGGGGGTTGGTCATGAGGAAGGAGACGAGGAGCAAGGGGCTGAGCCGCTTCTCGACAGGGATGCCGAGGGAGAGAACCCCGAGAAGTCTACTACCGTTGTGATGGAAGGTGGAGACGACACTGCTGAGAAGTCGGACGCCGACTCTTAGACGTGTTTGTCTGACTTGGGGTTGTGCCAATGTTTTGCTAGTTGTTTGCAATTTTTTGTTTTTCTCGTCTCGGCCCATTTTCAAGATTTGTAAGGGCCAAGACGACTAAGAATGTAATGCTTCTCCTTTATCAATATAAAGTTTCTCTTTTTCCTTCATCGCTTGTGTTAATTGTTTTTCAAATTATCTTGCTGCTATTTCCCGTATATCTTCTCCCCAACCCTTCTTGCGAGCTGGTCGAAGTCGAGCAATGATTTTAGCAGCTTCATAGCTGATAAACGTAAAGTTTTTCAACTCTTCTTCTCCCCAACCCTTTTTGCGAGCTGGTCGAAGTCGAGCAATTAAAGTTTTTTAACTCGTCCTTTCCCCAACACTTCTTGCGAGCTACTCGAAGTCGAGCAATGACTTTAGCAGCTTCATAGCTATTAAACGTAAAGTTTTTCAACTCATCTTCTCCCCAACCCTTTTTGCGAGCTGGTCAAAGTCGAGCAATTAAAGTTTTTCAACTCGTCCTCTCCCCAACCCTTCTTGCAAGCTGGTCGAAGTCGAGCAATGACTTTAGCAGCTTCATAGTTGTTAAACGTAAAGTTTTTCAACTCGTCTTCTCCCCAACCCTTCTTGCGAGCTGGTTGAAGTCGAGCAATGACTTTAGCAGCTTCATAGCTGTTAAACGTAAAGTTTTTCAACTCGTCTTCTCCCCAACCCTTTTTGCGAGCTGGTCGAAGTCGAGCAATGATTTTAGCAGCTTCATAGCTGTGAAACGTAAGTTTTTCAACTCGTCTCCTTCCCAACCCGTCTTGCGAGCTGGTCGAAGTCGAGCAACTATTTGAACAACTTCGTAATTGTGTCGATGTTCGTTGTGCAGACGTATATTAAAGTTGGTTGTGCGCGATTTTTCGTTCTTTAAGTGTGACTACTGTAATGTGTACATCAATTTTATCAGTGTGAGCTTTGTAATGTGCTCGAGATTCCTCCCGAGAGCGACAACGATGTAATTGTGTAAGTCGACTTCGTAGTCGAAGGCTTCGTAGCCTACTCGAGATTTCGCTTGAGGATTTACAATTTCGTAGTTGTGTTAGTCGACTCTGTAGTCGAAGGCTTCGTCGCCTGCTCGAGGTTCCGCTCGAGAATTCACAACTTCGTAGTTGTGTTAGTCGATTTCATTGTCGAAGGCTTCGTAGCCTGCTCGAGATTTTGCTCAAGAATTTACAACTTCGTAGTTGTGTTAGCCGACTTCGTAGTCGAAGGCTTCGTAGCCTGCTCGAGGTTCCGCTCAAGAATTTACAACTTCGTAGTTGTGTTAGTCGATTTCGTAGTCGAAGGCTTTGTAGCCTGCTCGAGATTTTGCTCGAGAATTTACAACTTCGTAGTTATGTTAGTCGACTTCGTAGTCGAAGGCTTCGTAGCCTGCTCGAGGTTCCACTCGAGAATTTACAAGTTCGTAGTTGTGTTAGTCGATTTCGTAGTCGAAGGCTTCATAGCCTGCTCGAGATTTCGCTCGAGAATTTACAACTTCGTAGTTGTGTTAGTCGACTTCGTAGCCTGCTCGAGGTTCCACTCGAGAATTTACAACTTCGTAGTTGTGTTAGTCGACTTCGTAGTCGAAGGCTTCGTAGCCTACTCGAGATTCCGCTCGAGAATTTACAACTTCGTAGTTGTGTTAGTCGACTTCACAGTCGAAGGCTTCGTAGCCTGCTCGAGATTCCACTCGAGAGTGTAGAACTTCATAGTTGTGTTAGTCGACTTCGTAGTCGAAGGCTTCGTAGCCTGCTCGAGATTCCACTCGAGAGTTTACAACTTCGTAGTTGTGTTAGTCGACTTTGTAGTCGAAGGCTTCGTAGCCTGCTCGAGATTCCACTCAAGAGTTTACAACTTCGTAGTTGTGTTCAGTTGATTACATAATCATTGGAGAGTTAGCCGACTTCATAGCCGTTTTAAAAAATTCAATTTTCCATGCAATCATAATAAAGTCGACGCATAAACATAAGAAGCATAATTGAAGCATAAACTTTAAGATGCATTTCATCATTGAATTCAATTCAAACACTGTTCAGTACAAAAAGTAGTTTGAGACATTGCCTTAGGCGTAAAAGCATTTTAGATGGATCACGTGCCAGGATCGCGGGAGTTGTCGACCTTCTCCGTCTTCGAGTTCGTATGCGCCCCTCTCGAGCACCTTTGTGATGGTATAGGGTCCTTCCCAGTTAGCTTCGAGTTTGCCGACATGTTTGAGAGCGTCGGCTCGCTTGAGGACGAGATCCCCAACTTGAAAACGTCTGGTTCGGACCTTCTTGTCGAAAGCTGCTCGCCTCTTCTATTTGTATTCGACGGATCGCACCTAGGCTTCCTCTCGGCCTTATTCGATTAGGTCGAGAGCCTCTTCGACCATCTCCTCGTTTTTCTTTTCCTCGTAGAACGTCGATCTGTGGGAGTCGAGGCCGACTTCTATCGGCAGTAGCGCATCCATCCCATAGACCATGTGAAATGGGGATTGTCCTGTCGAGCTCCTTGGAGTTGTCCTATAAGCCCATAAGACTGTTGTCAACTAGTCGACCCAAGCTCCCGACGCTTTCTCCAATCTCTTCTTCAACCCTTGGAGGATAGTACGGTTGGTCACTTCGACTTGCCCATTTGCTTGTGGGTGCGCGACTGATGCAAATCTCAGTTTTATTCCCATATTGAGGCACAATGCTTGGATCCGTTTTCCTTGAAATTGAGTTCCATTGTCTGAGATCAACATTTTCGGAATTCCAAATCGACAGCAGATATTGTTGAATAAGAATTGTATCATTTTTTCCTCAGTAATTCGAGCCAAGGGTTCCGCCTCGACCCACTTGCTGAAATAATCGACTGCGACTACCAAGAATTTCCTTTGTCCCGTCCCCATTGGCAATGGGCCCACCAAGTCGATTCCCCATTGAGCAAAGGGAATCGGAGAGTTGATTGTCGTCATATATTCAGCTGGAACATGGGTGACTTGGCCCTGTCGCTGACGCTTATCGCATTCTTGCACGAGCTTCTCTGCCATTGGCCGTACCTTGGGCCAGTAATATCCTGCTCGCAGGGCTTTGCCAGTTAATGCTCGAGATCCTATGTGTGCTCCGCAACATCCTTCATGGATTTCTCTCAGGACATGGATCCCTTCTTCTTCTAAAACACATCGCAGATGGGGCCCAACCAGCGATTTTTTGTATAGAATCCCGTCGACTTCGAAGTACTTGCTTAAATATCGAGCCATCTTTTCCGCCTCTTTCTTATCTCCTGCAGGGACTCGACCCTGCAAGAGTTTGCGAATCGACGTCCTCCAATCATTCTTTTCGTCAATTTCCATGGCTTCACTTAGAACACTCCCTTCAACGTGCATCGTAGTGATATGATTTCCCACCTTTTCTTCATTCGAGCTCGCAATCCTTGCGAGCCAGTCGGCTCGTTTGTTTTCCTCCCGCGGGATTTGTGTCAATTCAAATTTTTCCAGGCCTTGTATGAGGCTTTGAATCTCCTCGACATATTTCATCATTCTATCCTCTTTAACTTTGCAATTTCCCAACACTTGTCCGACGACGAGCTGCGAGTCGGAATGTGCCGCGATCTCTGTTGCTCCACCACCGATTGCCAGTTGTATCCCCTTGATAAGTGCTTCGTATTCAGCTTCATTGTTTGAGGCTTTGAAACCCATTCTAATCGCGAAGTCGAGCTGTTCGCCCTCGGGGGATACGAGGACGACTCCCAAACTAGATCCCTTAGCGGCCGAGGACCCATCAACATGCATCATCCATTTCCTCTCTTCTCCTTTGGTTCCTTCTTGAATGAAATCAGCTAGAGCCTGGGCTTTAATGGCTCGCCTCAGCTCATACTTGATAGAATACTTGCTCAGCTCGACTGCCCACTTCACGAGTCGACCTGAGACTATAGGTCGTCCTAATGTTTCTCCCAACTGAAAGTTCGTTCTTACCACAATCGTATGATTCAGGAAGTAGGGCCTCAGTTTTCTAGCTGTTATAACTAGTGTCAGGGCGGCTTTCTCGACTTCTGGGTATCTCGCCTCCGCACCTTGAAGTACTCGACTTGTGTAGTAAATCGGCTGTTGGGAACTTCCATCTTCCCGCAGCAACACTGAACTTAGAGCGAGTTCCTCTACCGAGATATATAATATCAACTCGTCGTCTGGTTCGGGTTTTGTCAGCAAGGGCAGCTCGCTTAGGAACTCTTTTAATTTTTCAAAGGCCATCTGTGCCTCATCACTCCATTTGAAAACCGTCTTCTTCTTGAGTAGTTTGAAGAAAGGGAAACTCCTCTCGGCCGCTCGAGCAATGAATCTGCTTAAGCCAGCGATCCTCCCCATTAGCACTTGCACCTCTCTAATGTTTCGTGGTGGAGCCATGTCGAGTATGGCCTTTACTTTGTCTTGATTCACTTCGATTCCTCGTTTCGTGACGACATAGCCAAGAAATCGTCCCGCCTTTACTCCAAAGGCGCATTTGCTCGGATTTAATTTCATCCCAAAATGTCTTAAGGGTTTTGAATGTCTCCCTTAAGTCGTCTGGGTGTGAAATCGAGGATTTACTCTTCACCAAGATATCATTGACGTATACTTCCATATTTCGACCAATTTGGGGTTTGAACATGCGATCCATCAATCGTTGGTAAGTTGCTCCTGCGTTATTGAGGCCAAAGGGCATGACGACGTAGCAATATGTCCCTTTGCTCGTCATGAAACTCACTTTACTTTGATCCTCTGGGGCCAAGGGGATTTTGTGAAATCCTTGAGATGCGTCCATCATGGTTAGTAACTCGCAGCCAGCTGTGGAGTCGACTAGCTGATCGATTCTAGGCAAAGGATAGTGATCTTTTAGGCACGCCAGGTTTAAGTCGCGAAAGTCAATGCACATACGCCATTTGTTCAATGCCTTTCTCACCATCACCGTGTTAGATATCCGTTCGGGGAATTGGATTTCCTTGATGTGTTTGGCCTTTAGTAATTTGTTCATCTCGACTTCAATTGCTTTGTCAACTTCAGCGCCATGGTGTCTGACTCGTTGCTTCACAGGCTTTCTGAGGGGGTCGACATTGAGTTTGTGCTCCATAACATCCGGGTCGATTCCTGTTAACTCTTCGGGAGAGAAAGCAAATATGTCCCTGAACTCCTTCAACAATCCCACTAACTGTTCTCGTAATTCGTCCTCCAATTCTCTCCCGACTTTGGTAGTTTGGTCTTTCGATTCACCGATTTGAATTTCCATCAACTCCCCATGGGGCTCGAGATCATTCCCTCTCGGCCTCTTTTCACTCGTCATTGGTTTTTTGCCTTCTTTAATCTGCTCGTTGGTTGGTTTTGACCGCAATCTGGTAACATGTTCTCGACAACTTTTGATCTCCTCGAGCCTCTCCCACTCGATCTCCTGCGGGAAACTTCAACTTCATGTGATAAGTCGACACGACTGCTTGGAAGGTATTGAGCGCTGGCCTCCCAAGGATCACATTGTACGCCGACTCGACATCGACCACGACAAATCTTACCATTTTCACCTTTCTCAAGTCGCCTTCCCTCAGGACGACAGCGAGCGTGGTCTCTCCTAAGGGAGCGAATTCCGACCCATTGAATCCAAAGAGTGATGTATGTAGAGGCGTAAGTTCAATGTCAAGCTCCATCCTTTTGAGGCATTCATAGAAAATCACATTTACGGAACTCCCGGTGTCGACAAACACCCTTTGCACCTCATATCCCGATATCTGTGCGGTTATCATCAGGGCATCATTATGTGGTCTCTCGACTTCCCCAACGTCCGCAGGTCCTAAGTTCATTACTGGCCCACTCTCGTCGACCTGCTGCACCTCGACTTTCGCATATCGGCCTCGAGCATACGCTTTTCTTGCTCGATTGGAATCTCCATCGGTCGACCCTCCAAAAATCATGTTACTTACTCCTCTTTTTGGTGAGAGCTCCTCCTTTTCTGGTGATCTCGCCCTCTTGCGAGGACTTTTACTTCTTTCTCGTCTTCTGCTCGACCTCTCGCGATCTTTGTATATGAACTCCTTCAAGTGGCCCCGCTTTTATCAGCCTCTCAATCTCATCCTTCAAGTGTCGGCAGTCGTCAGTGTTGTGCCCGTAATATTTGTGGAATCAACAATATAAGTTGCTTTTGGGCTTCATGGGTCCATCTTTCCTTGTCCGCGGCCATCTCACCACATCGTCGCGGATCCTCTTTCCATTACTTCCAGAATTCTTGCGTGAGGGGCTGACAGTGGTGTGTATTGAATCGGCCTCCATCCTCTAGATCATCATTCGCCTCTGTCAGCCCGCGGTCCTGTCAACTGGCTCTTCTTCTCCTTTTTGTCGTCTCGACCATCAGTTTGGGACATCTTCACGCTTTGCAAATAGTCGGCCTCTGCTTCTTCGACATTCATATACTTGGCACACCTCCCCAAAACGTCATCGAAGCTCCTACCAGGTCGCTTGGCCAAAGAGTTCTTACATAACCCTGGTAGTAGTCCTCTCGTCAGTCCTCCTGATTTGATTTTCTCTGTTTCCGTTGGGCACTCGACGCACGCCTTTGTAAACCTTGCCACATACTCCCGCAACGACCCGCCCTTCTTCTGCTGCATGCTAATTAACGAGAGGTAAGACTTCTCTTGCACCCTCGCGGGTAGTTGGTGAAACCAGTCCTGGGCTGGCCCTGTCAGAGTCGTCAAGAAAGCGCGGCATTGCACTGGGTCGTTGTAGCGGTGGAGCACCGCCATGTTCTCAAAACTTCTCAGATGTCGAGACGGGTCAGTGGAACCGTCCATATGTTCAACTCCCTGAAGCCTTTGGGTAAGTCGGCTCTCAAGATCTGCTGCGAGAATGGGTGTTCTTTTGCTCCTCTGCTCTTCTTCCCACCGACTCGAGCTTGTAGGTCACGGACCTGGGCCAATAGTTGCTCTAACGTCTCGTCCCTCGCTTGTGGGTTGATAGTTCGAATGGAAGATTCTTCCTCGTCCACCCTTCTGTTCTGCTGTACGTTCGACTGGGCTTGTTGTTCGACACGAGGTTGTTGCTCGACTCGAGGCGGGTACTCGACTCGAGGCTGCTGCTCGACCTGCGCCATCTGCTTCATCTGGGCAGCCACGGCTTCAGCGATCATCTTTTGCATTTCGCTCCTCGTCATCGTCAAGGTCTGCTCCTCGACACGGGGTTGGTCTGCTCCGGTACCTCCTATATCTGTTTTTCCTCGCGTCGAGACATCTCCGTTGGTTCCTTCTCTCCATCTGGGTTAGGGTTTTGACTTGTCCCTGCCTGGGTCAACACTTGCAACTTTACTCCAGTCGGAGTGACAGGAGTGTCTCCGCCCAACGTCAGTCCTGGTTGTGGAGGTCCTCCAAATGGCGGCATCCCCATCATCTGCATCAATGGGTGTTTGGTGGTGGAGAGTGGTGATGGCCTCTTGTCCATCCACGTCCCCCTGAACTCCTCGTTCAGATTCCTCTGCAAACCTTCCTTCTCCGCCATCAGCAAATAGATCGGAGCTGGGTGTGAAGCTCTTTCTTCCTTCAAGAATTCCCCACAGACGGCGCCAATATGATGGGTCTACTTCTGGATCTAGAGTAAACCGGCGGATGTGAGCTCAGATCTGCTTGAACCGCCTCTGAATCGTTGCTAGGCCGCGAGATACCTGCAAAAACTCAACGCCGGAGGTGTTTCCGCGTAGAGCCTCCGACGCTCAAGTCAGTATGAGAGTGATGAAGAGATGTTGCGCTGCAGCTATGGGGGAGAGTGGGAATCAATGAGAGGTAGGGTTTGGGGTTATCTCACCTCCTTTATATAGTGAATACTTACTTGAAGTACCCAAAATGCCCAAGTCGGTGGACCTAGAAGGTCCAAAATGCCCCGGTCGGTTCGTTTCCCCTTGCTGCTGAGTCATCACAAGATTCCTTCTTATCCTTTGTAATATGTGGAACTTTAAGTATGCTGCAAGTGTGATGAGTCGTCATCACATCATTGGTATTCGAGGTGTGCGGGGTCGACTTCGAGAGCTAGGAGGTCGACTTGTGAATATGTACGGATTCGGAGGCTACGCTTGGCTAATTCCCTGAGGTGAAGTCATCTTCAAAGAGTCATCTTAGTTAAGTCGACTGCTGAGAGTCGACTTAGAATATCGGGATGCTCGGGAGTTACGCTCTTGCTGTTCTTCTTCTATTGATGTTGACTAGTGAAAGTCGACAGACTTAGGTCGACTTGCGAGAGTCAACTAGACCGATTTCTGCCTCTTCTCGATTGCTCTCAGTAGAATCGACTCTAGGGAAGTCGATTTGTATATATTAATGGTAATCTATCGTCCTGTAGGCGGTCTGAGCGGTTATCCGGTCGAGTAGGGAGCCTTTAGGCCGGTATGTCCTTGTATGGCTATATCAACTAAATCTACTCGGGCGTCTCGATGTTGTTCTTGGATGAGGAGTTGGTGCGTTTTGACCTTCTTCATTTGAAAAAAAGTCTTTATCACCATCGTATAGAAGGCACTTCGCCCTGTTATGCCCGGTGACCCCGCACCGAGAGCACATCTGCTGACGCCGTACTCGACGTGATGATCCTTCTCCAGCAGAATAACGTTGAGTCCGTGGCCGACCTGCTTGTTTGGGATCATTTGGCGGAATTACCTTTATACGCATATTTTCCGGGGGCAAGTGCCATTCATCTGGATGCGGAACTGGGTTAATGGTGCTTTGGTACATCTTTGCAAGTGAGTAAGTTTTGTAATGGTCGTTATCGAAATCCATTATATCTAACCCGGCTTCCCTGTATACATATCATAAATTTGCACATCATATTAGAATATAATAATTTTTTATTTTTTTTAAAAGAAAAAAAGGATAATGTTGTTTGGTTAACATTACCGAATGGCCGTAGATGCATGTAAGCAAGGTAGTAGATCTGTTTCAAACACACGACACTCACATGTTCTTTCCCCTAAATCTACCACGTAGGATCGTGTTTCTTCCATAACCTTATAACGTTTCATGCCGAGTGTGGTAATGGACAGAGTACGACCTTTCTCGAACAAAGGATCCAACCGCAATTGAGTCCACTGCGTTAGCGGATGATTGCGACCTTCGGCGGATGCACGCCGAACAGCAAACCATTTCTCTATCGTTGCCCGAACACACTCCAACAACGAGCAAACGGGTAACATCCTGGCCCATAGGAGTTTGTTGTTCAAACTTTCGCAGGAATTGGATGTCATGAATCCATAGCGCCGTACATGTGAAAAACACCTCACCCAAGCTTTTACCGGAATTTCATTAGTTAGCTTTCCAAATGCTTCGAGTTTTTGGTTTCGGATGGCTGACATGTAACTGAAGAAGTCTTCACGCCGATAACAATATGCCGCCTTGTAAAATATGTTCAATACTTGCTTTCCAAAAGGCCTCATTTGTTTTGTGATGTGATAATAGCAAAATGAATGATGCGCCTCGGGGAACACTATTGGGACAGAATGTATGATAGACTCATGTCTATCCGATACAATGAGGAGGTTCTTCGGACAACCATAGGCCCTTTTCAAATGAGTCAAAAACCAACTCCAAGTCTCACGACGCTCTAGATCACCAATGCCAATTGCGAGGGGAAAGATTTGGTGATTCCCGTCCAATGTGGCTGCAACAAACATAATGCCCTTGTATTTTCCCTTCAAGTGCGTACCATCTATCACAATCACCGGGACACCAGCTCGTTGAAAGCCCTCAAGGCTAGCGCCTAGAGCAAAGAACAAGTGTTTGAAATCCTCTCCATCCCGTTGCAGTTCGACAATTGTACCTGGATTACGAACCCGCAACACGTGCAAGTAACCGGGAAGCCGCCCCCATGATTCTTCATAACCCCCATAAACTTTTTCAAAAGCACGGTGTCTTGCTCGGAGGGACACATTGTAGCTGATCGACAAACCATGCTCCTCCCGCATTTGCTCAATAATTCTCCGTGTAGATACCGTCTGGGGATTTGTATGAATAGTTTGTGCGAACACATGAGCGAGAACCTTGGAACTAGCCGAACGCTGTCGATTGTGCGTCAAACTCCTTTCGCATGTATGCTCGAGTTTCAAAGTAGTGATTCTCCATACATTTTCATTTGCCCTTGCACATAACTTGTAAGAACACCCTTCATACCGACAGATAGAGGTTAGCCTAAAAGTGCAGGATTTGGGTGTTCGACACTCAACTTTTTGTTGCAAGTGATAAAGTTGGATGGCACAAATCAACTCATCTTTCGAAAGAAAGACAGACCCCAAAGATAATTCTAAATTGTTCGAGGGTAACTGGTTGGGTTGTCTATCTGATCCAGTTGTCGTGGGCGGCATAGGAAGGGACCACATTCGTTGCTCAACGTCTGATTGTCGTGTGCTACCTGGATTCATATATGCAAGAGCTTCAACCTCAATATGGTCGGTAATTAATCTTAGCTCTTCAATATGCTCGCAATACCACGCTTTGAAAAGCTTGAACATTTTCTTGTCATTGACCTCTTTGTCTTCGTCGCCTGAATCATCATTGTGCGTGTTGGTTTGGTCATCATTATTGTCATAGTCACAAGAATGATCTGGTTGGTTCGAACAACCCGCCGTTTGATCATCAGCGCCCCGAGGATATCCAGTATGTGTAAATGAACTAGGGCCTGCTTGATATGAATATGGGGCCTCGTGGGAAAATGCAGAACTAACAACACCAAAAGAACTAGGAATCCCTACATTTACTCGCTTCTCCAACTCCAGGTAAATGTTGGGATTTCCTGGTTCTTCAATCAGCTCTAAGATATCTTCACTGGATTCGATTTTCATCTTCACAGGTCGTTCCCTTCCATCAAATACGGCCCACAATATGTACTCAAAATGGAGAGGATTGGCCTTTAATAATGTTGAGCACGAGAAACTACTTCAGAATACATTTGTCGGCCGTAATTTATTCTCATCAGCTCTGCCACTCTACCAAGATATGAACCTCCAAAAAACGAACCACCATAATGCAGGAATACTTTAACACGGTTGCTAGCCATTCAAATAAGTGAACAACAAAAAGTATTAAAACGAAAGAAACAGAAAAATGCAATAGATGAATGGTGCAGAGTGCAGACGTTAAATTGTTAGAGATCACTGTTTTTTTGCCTGCATGATAAATGCAGAGACAAAATCCTCACCTGTGAAAAAGCAGTCAATTTAATGAGGTGCGTAACTTATGCGATAGATATGCAAACAAATTCCGAATATTCGTAAAATTGCAAGGTCGATATGGCCCTGCGAAAAAATGGCGCATAATCATCAAATAAATTACTATGCTTTATTCGATTTGGTTATGCGATTCTTAAATATGCGAGCGAAAAAATGTCGCATATTTGTCAATTATCTGGCGTTATACTGGATATATGCGAAATTTTTTCGCATATTACTAAATTATGCGATTGACTTGGATATGCAATTACTAAAAATTGCGAAGTCAACAAATTATGCGAATTATATGCGAAAGAGTTTCGCATAGTCATAAATTTGCAAGGTCGTATAGCCCTGCGAAAAGAAGGTAGGCGCATAATCATCGTAAATTATGTTGCATTCGATTTGGATATGCGATTATTAAAAATACGAAATATTTTCGCATATTTGTAATTATGCGTTTAATTTGGATATGCGATTCCTAAACATGCGAAATGGTTTCGCATAGTCATACATTATGCGTCAGGTTGGATATCCGCTGGTTCATTTAGACATGTGAGTGTAATATCGCATAGCATTTCGTGACTTTTGGGGTGTAAAAGAAGTTATTTGACGGGCCAGTGTGTAAATGAAAGAATACAAATATAATGGGTTGAAAAAGATTTTGACCCATATAAAATTGCAGTCCAGTAAATTAAAAAATTGAACATAATATTGTACACAAGGGTGTACATAACATTCACATTGAGTAGGACCAACCAAAAATAAAATAGAAAAATGCTACAAGTACATAATAAATGTACAAGGTGTACATAACACTCACATGGAGTGGGGTCCACTTGATTTTTTATTTTTGGTCGGTCCCACTCAATGTGAGTGTTATGTACACCTCCATTTATAATATTATGTATCTATAGCATTTTTTTTTAAAAAAAATCAAGTGGATCCCACTCCATGTAACTGTTATGTAAACTTCTATATATATTTATTATGTACTTGTAGCATTTTTCATGACGAAATAACCCTCGCTGAACTCAACTTGAAGTAGTTTGAGGGGTGGTTGCAGCAAATTTGGAAAATTGCCGAAGTGAGAGAGAGAGCAAGTGAGAGAGAGAGAGAGAGAGAGAGAGCAAGTGTGCTCGCGTGTGAGAGAATTTGACATGTCAAAATGAGTTAAGGCCCGTGAGCCAGCCCGCCCCGCCTCGCTCCGTCTCCCAAAAGAGTGGGTCGTATATCTTGGTTACCAAAAAAGATGTCGGCAATTAATTAAGCACGTCGGAAAATAATGAAGTCGGATTTATGAGAAATATTAGCGACATCAGCAGCCATTCAAGATTCCAAATACCTACTAATCTCTGTTGATGACCGACTTGATTTTTCAAGATTAATTAAATGATCAATCATGTCATCCTCCAAATGGTCTTTCAAATTTATTTCTGGCAATAAACTTAGTTCAGCTCGGTGCAAGTAGACGACAACCGACTTTGGACAACTGAAGCGATAACCGATTTATCACCAAACTACAAAACCGACTTCACATTGAAGAAAAAGTAACCGATTTCGCAAATATTTCTGTTGAAGATTATCCATTTAAACCGAGATCCGAGGTGATTGGATTCCAAAGCAGGTGACGCTGTACACTTTTGATTAGACCATCTAGTCAAAGAATAATCATTGATGTTCCCTCATAGCATTACACGCCGCTTTATTGAAGTTTCTCAACATTAAATGCGATCTGATCTACCTCGGACAAAAAGACAAAATTGTCGTACTATAAATAGCAGAATTTATGACTGTACAAGGATCTTTTTATGCACATTGTACACGAACTTTAAAAACATCTCGGTTACATACAAAAAACCGACTTACTGTACACTCGCGAAATAATCAATAATACTAAAAATTTACGTTTCTTTCCTTTTAATTACACCGTGCTTTTATGAGTAGTTAAATTTCATACAACAACAAAAGGTGCTGTGATTTGGACGAGTTGGATGCACTATGATTTTTTTATTCTATTTTATTCTTTTTCTGCAGACATATAATTGTGGGTTGATGTTTGAAAATTTGATATCTTTTGAGGTCTTAGTTGCAATTTCATAAATTATAATATATTATAATTAGGTCCATGTGTCAAATGTATAATTAATCAAAATATAAACTTAAGGTGCTCTGACGCGTATTACCTTTCTTGTCTGTGGCTTAGTTAGAAAGCTTCATTTACTGTACGAAAATTAAATAATGCACGATGCACAATGCAAACAATACACAATATGAAAATTAAATAATGCACGAATGCACAATGTGAAAATTAAATAATGCACACAATGCACAACGCAGAATCGAGTTTTTCGAAAGTAATAAAATAAAAATAATATAAATGTTAAAATATTATAAATAATAATAAATGCGTAACAGAGCGCAAGGACTGAAATACTGCACATTAGTGTTAGACATATTGCACATTAATGTGTGTCGGAACGCACATTAGCGATCAATTTGAAATAACTATTGTCTAAATTTATATACTTCGATTATTTTTAAAATTTAAGTTATTTTGATATCGATAATTTCAACCGAAATAAAATTACTTTGATTATTTTAAAATTTATATATTTTGTTTATTTCGATAAAAATTGAAAGAGTAGAGCTATATGTAAAAAATTATTATTATTATGATTTATATATTTTTATATATTGCAAGTGCATATTATAATTATGTGGATTGCACATTAATGACTATATGATTGCACAATATTAAAAATCAACCAACTAAATGTTTCGGTTCAAAATTTTGTATTTCGGTTCAACTTATATTTTTATTAATTTTTCACATATAAAAACTCAGTAATGCACTTTATAAATCAAAACGCTGCACTTTATAAAACAACACGTTGCACATTAATGTTGTATGGATTGCACCTTAGTGACTGTTAGATTGCACTATAGCGACCGACCCCGATCGAAATAAGTTTTTGGGATCCAATTCTACATGTCCGTTGGATTATCTGTTTTTACCTTTCAAATTTTAGTTATTCGGTTCAATGACAACATTTTTAAAATAAACGATAATCGGACTAACCAAACTATACAAAAAATATTATTTTTTTTAATAAAAATATTTTTTTTTCAACCAAAAAAACAAATATAAAATATTAGATAAAAATATTAGACTTCTAATTAAGATTTTATAATACAAATAATAGTTTAATTCAGTTATTTTAGCTAATTCAATTAAGGGATTAAATAAACGAATTAATCCGGTTCGAATTAAATTTGTTTGGGACAAATGTTCGAATAGTTCACACTGCACAATAGTGATTGAAATCGTGTACAATGGTGTTAGACACATTGCACATTAATATATGTTAGGTTGCACAATATAGTGGGCATCTTATTTTTATTTTTTATTTTTTCTAAAGATTACGAGGCAGCATTTTCATGAAGAACCAAATAAATTGAGTGTCACGTTACACAATAATTAATAATCCTGCAGTTCATCTAAAACAAAATTAACTTTTCTTTCCTGCATCATAAACAGTTTCTCCCAACATACTGGAATAAAAGTGCAACTGAAGAGTTTGCTGATAATTCTCCAACTAGGCGTATGTCATTTTATAAATGTAAAAAATAGAACTAACAAACTTAAATTCTCCATGGCGTTCTCCATCTCATGTTGTTTCTCTAGTGGACATCTTATTTTTTATGTATTAAATTTTTAATAAATTACGAATTTGCCTCAAGTACCAAATTACAATATATTAAAAATTTTGAAATTTCATAAAGGTCCCAAAAACATGTCAAATCTCCAATTGGCAGTCCCTGATCCAAATAAAACTATCCCGCTCAACCGGTCACCGGCGAGGCCGTTTCCATCCGCCACCGTATCTTTGGTCCTCCCGCTGTGGCCACAGCAACAGCCGCACCGTCATGTCGCCACTCGAGAATTAACTCTAGATTTTTCTTCCTACGCCACAACATTTCGGAGTTTTCATGGAATATCTAGATCCCGGCGGCGATCTCAGTCAGTGGAGGCCCGACGGCCATGGAGAACGACGGTGAACTGGACGACGACGGATATGGTCGGACTTCTGGACACGGTGGTCGTCGGTGGCTGAGATGGGCTGGGCTCGGTGGACGCTCTGCTGTGGACGGCGGACTTCTGGAGAGAGGGTACGTCTGCGGCGGCTGGCGGTATGGCGACGACGGCCGACGCAGATGGTGGCTGAGTATTGTCTGGCGTGTGTGTGTTTGTGTGTGTGTGTGTGAACTGTGTGTGTTCGTGAATAAAACCAGATCTTGTGTGTGCATTTGTGTGTGTGAGAGGTGGGGGAGGAGAGATGTTAGTGGTGGGACCCACTATTAATGGTGGTTATTTAATGAATATATAATGACTAGTTTACCCTTAATGAGTGGTAAAAATCATATATTTGACCACAATTTATATACTTATTTACTATACTGCCACCCATATTTAATCATTATTTATTAAATTTTGACTTAATCATGACCACTGGTTTAGTGGATCCAATGGTCCAGAATCATTCTTATTTCTTTCACTATCTACATTCTCATATGATCCTAAATTTATATATATATATAACAAAATTAAATTACGGGACATTATTTATCACATTTACATGGAGCATTTGGAAGGTAGATATTACTTCGGTCGGTTCGCGGCGGCCGCCGGTTGAGCAGGGGAAACTCGGGTGCGGGTCCTCTGATGACTTCCTGTGATGGCCTTTTTGGAGGGTTTCGGACCTTTTGGTCTGGTTCTAGTTGGTCACGTAAAAAGTATCTAGTTTCGTGTTTGGGTCGGGGGCCTGGTCTTCCCGTTTGGTTGCCTTAGGTGTTGGTTCGCTTGGAGTGTTTGGGAGTGGTTCCTTGGCGGGTGGGGAGGGCTTTAGTTTTTTCTAGCTTTTAGGTTTGTTGTTTGTGTTTTGGGTTTTTCTCTTCTTAGAGCATATACAATGCATTGGATCTAGTCTTGCCTATGTGACATGTAAATAAGCTCAACTCTTGGATGACATTGATAAAATTATGTAAAATTAACAAAATCCACTCCAATGCAAAGAGACTAGGTTTATACTTGGGTCTAAAATAAACTTAAGGGTATATCGGGTCTCTTTTTCTGGCTGCCACATTAGCAGGACCTAGTCTAATTTTATTTGCATTGAAGAATATATTCTTTTAGACTGGGTTTATTTCTCAGATGGCATATAATTTTTTGTGATTGAACTCAAAGCATTGCGGATGCTCTTAGGGAGTGTGTTTGGTGTAGTCTCCACTTGTAGGAGTTTGTGTATTCTCTTTTGGGAGCTTTGTGTGGTTCTATTCTACGTGTTTGTCCCATTTTTGTTGCGTTTTTCTTTATTATTTTACCTTTCTTTTTTTTTTTCCCCATTTTAGGTCTTTTTGTTAGTTTTTATTCGTTTTTATAGTTTATTGTGCATCTTGTTCTATTCTGGTTTTCTATTTGTTTCTCGGGTATTTTTCCGGTTTTTTTCGTCTTTGGTGTGCAGGATGGACGGTTTGGGAAGATGCCGCGTTGAGAAGCCCTGTCGTGCCGTGCCAGAAGTCTCGCGCCGCGATGAGGAGCCCTGCCACGCCGTTATGCTGCACCGCGCCGCGACGCCTTCCCTCTCCGTGCCGCGGCAGTCCCACATGCCGCGCCACCTGACCATCTCATGCCGCTGTGCACGCTTTCTTCACGCCGCGATGGACTGCGCACTGCGGCACTCTCCTTCCTCACGCCGCGATGGACCTGTGCGCCGCGGCACTCACGACCTTTCACACTGAGGAGTCCTGCCACATATAAATAGGGGATCGGGACTTCAGAGAAAGAATTCTCCCCTTTTGGGGATGAAACCTAGCCCGTAATAAAATACGATAGAGCTCATTTTCTCCTTCTTTTCTTCCTTTCTTCTTCTTCGTTTTTCTTCTTCTATTTATCTTTCTTTTCTGTTTTTCTTCTTCTTCTTCTTAGTATTCGAGGATTAAGCCTGTAATTCAGATTCAACACTTCGATTTGGGTTTAATTATAAGAATTTCTTTCTCTTATTTGATTCATGAATAATGGTTGATTTGAGAAGAATGATTATGTGTGTTGAACCTAATTTACGTAGCTAATTCCTTCTGCTAGGGATAGGGGATGATTATTCTTGTTTGATTCGTATTTGTCGGGCTTGATTTGTTCATGCTTCTGTGAGTTGAATTGATTAGGAATTGATGAAATTGTGCTTGATAGTTAGATGTAATCGAATGGTGACACTTCGATCTTGCAGTTGGTAACAATTAGATATTGAGTTGTCGAGTTTGGTTTTGTTGATTCCAATGATTAGTTGATTAAACACCTTCTAATTAAATTAGCAAATTTTGAAACGAAAGGGGAGAAGTCGTAGACCTAGGATTGCATGAGATAGATAATTTCGTAACTGAATAATCTATAGGTTGAGATTGAAATTCGTGCTTGTCGATGACCCGTCCCTTGTTATGAAAAGTTATTGGGATTGGGATAATTGGCCTGTGTTGTATGGTCGAGCTTGTTCGTCTATGTTCAATCCCTTGTTACGAAGAGTTATTGGGAGCGAACCGCTAGATGTTTAAGGGAGAGTGTCAATCTCGAACCAAACAATTGATTGCCCGGCTTTGCTAAGAACTTGAATAAATTATCCCCGATTCCCTAGCTTCTCTATCTTTGTTTCGTATTTTTATTCTTAGGTAGATTATTGCTTTTTCTTTCTTAGTTAATAATTATTCAAAACCCCTATTTGATTAGTGTGTTTAGGATTTTATTTTCTTTTTCTATGTAATTGATACCAAAGCTGAATTCCGAACCGCCTTCCTCGAGAGATCGGCCCAGGGAACGAATCTTTCGATTCAGTACTCGGAATAAAAATAATTTGCTACAACACTACGTTTGTCGTAGTCCTCCCTGTTTGATTCAACTCGGTAGCTCTTTTATTCAGTTGTTTAGTTGTGATCAAGTTTGTAAACTGTTTAGTTATTTATAAAAGTCTATCATTTCGAAAAAAAAAACAATAATAGAACCAATTTGATTTCCATCAATACCAGGGCACATAAAATCGGTAAGTTGCCTTCGTCTGCTTTTATCTCTGTCACCTAACCACATCCGCGCGACTGTGCCACTACCATTTGCCTTCAATATGTCTCCACCTCAAGATCTGCTGACTGACGCCGTAGATCCGCCACCATTCGTCTGCTTTTATTTTCGCTATTGCTCGCGTTACACCATCACCCGTGCAACTCCGACGTTGCCGTAGATTTGCCTGCCTTGCAAACATGTCCCTGTCATAGATCTTTTTATTATGCTGAATTGTGTGACTTACGTGTATTAGATTTATGGGTTCTGTAGGGAAAGGAAATTGGACGCGGCCAAGTGTTTGTTCTAGGAGATGCCCGAGAAGAAGTTGAACCCGGACGCTGATTGTTATTGTACACTGGTATACATTTTGTGCAAGCGGCAGGTTTTGAGTCAATACTGGAGATTTGTAAGGAATGCAACGCGAGGGATTAGGTGTCGAATTCCACAATTGATGTGTCAATTTGCATGGACAGAGTTAAACAGATCAATCCTCGAGCGTCCGCCAACCTCGAGCTCTAATGACCTGCAATGCGCCAGGAGGGGATCCTGGCGTAGACACTTCGACGCTCAAGTTAGAACCGGTTCGAAAGAATAAACTGAGATATATGGAGTTAATGTGTATTTGTGCGATAAAAATAACATGTAGCTCGATTACCCTTATATAAAGTATGCCCAAGAGAGGGTTGGGTTCTATGAAGAATGTCGTCGATGTGCACATCCAAATCTATTAAAAATAAATCCTAACGTAGCAGAATCTATAGTTAATATTAGGACTTACGATTTAAAAAATTTACCGACTTTGTATAGACATACACGTCGTACTAGGTCGGACGAACGGTTCCGAGATGCATTCTCTACCCCCACGTTATTTGTCGGGCCAGTCTCATCAAATAGTGTTGGGTTCTGTGAAGAACGTCGTCGATATGCGCATCCAAATCTAATAAATTAAATCCTAATGCAGCGGAATCTATAGTTAGGATTAGGACTTACAAATTGAAATTTTTGCCAACTCTGAGACGTTTCTGATCTCTATTGTTGGAAATCGTCTAAAATTCCTTGAGTCGCATGCGACGGGGATATTTGGACTGGCCTCAGGACCGTCGAGTCTTACACGGGATCTGTGTTATCTGCGTGCGGGTCGTGGTCGGGCATCGTGCATACTACACGCGGAATGCTGGGTGCTGGCGTGCGTCTGCGGGCAGATGGGCACTGGGCATTGTCAAGGTCGCGTGGTCGTGCGCATGCGGGGACGCCGGTGTTGTGCGGTACGTGGGTCACGTTGTCATGCGTGAGGCGTGCTATGGTGCGGGAACGGGGTGCATGGGCGTCGCGCGATGATTTCATGCGCTAGTCGTCCTTGAGGGCTGCGAGCGGCTCAGATAATGATCTCAGTGATGGTCGATGATCGTCCTCTTCAATTTTAGTGATTATCAAACAATCTCTAGGTTCGAATATATTGGTCGAGTTGCGAAATTTAGACCTTACGATCTGTCGTTGTATATCATTTACACCTACTCTGAATAGTCTTGGTGGTGCGTGCGACTAAACGGAACTCCCAATTCTCACGATCTAAAACTCACAATTTTTTTCTCTCTTTTGGAGACCTCAAAAACTTGGGAATATGTTATGGAGGAGTCATGGGACTTGGTGTATTTATAGACTAAAATAGGGACCCTAAGGAGGTGCTAAATATGGGCTCCCAAGTAGGACTAAAAATATTATGTTCACACCTTGTGTCCATACTTGAATAATAGAACATTCCACTAGAGTAATATTATTGCACTCCCCATTTAGCTTCGAATTACAGATAATTCGTTCCCGATTTAATTGATCGAATTACCTCCTCATGTTTAAGATCTAACGTCTGCTGATTAATTTAATTAACCAACATCTCCATCCAAAACTATTACCACTCAATTCTTTATTATTATGTCAGAAACGAGTCTGCCTGTAGGGCTTAAAACAATAATTCTTGAGCTCATTTCGGGGACGTCATCAACCCGACGGACCAGAACACAGTGATTGTAAACAATCTCACTGGCACATCATGTAAACACCACCACTTGCAAACTACCGAGTATGTCAACCTAACAGAATTCACCCTTGGTAAATCAAACAAACAAGTACTGAATGCACATGCATGTTATTGTCTTACGGGTTAAGAGAACACAATAGTTATCGAGGTCTAGGTTATTTACTTGGTCAGTATAAAATAATCTTCTCCTACGTAGGTTCATCCAATACACCCGAGATGTACTAGTGTAATTTGTTATTCAAAGATCAGTTAACTTGAAAATCACACTATAGCCTTTCACGACAGATAGTTCAATTCCGTCTAGGCTATATTTTACAAGGAACCGATAATATCATATTTTTGTTCGACACATCGAGCCATATTATCTACAATGTAAAATAAAGGAACTATGCTCGTATAAATAAATAAACTACAAACACACATACTTAACTAAGACAAGAATCTCAATAAAAGTGGTATTGTTAGAAATTGAAAACCGAGTTTTTACAGTATACCCTAACAATCTCTCACATATAATCTATAACGCTTTCGGGTATTATTAAGTATACATTCTTTCAATTTTATTCTCGAAGGCTAATCTAACAAGTCGCCACGCGCTTGACTCTCATTCCTTTTATGTGTCGTTCGAAGACCTTCCTTGGTAGGCTCTTCGTAAAAGGATCTGTCTGGCTGTCCTCGTATGCTATCTTTGCAACAACGCCCTCTTCTCGTCCAACGATATCTCGTATAAGGTGGAACTTGTGCTCTATGTGTTTACTTGCCTTATGATTTTGTGGTTCTTTCAGGTTTGCTACTGCCCCGCTGTTGTCATAGAAAACCGTGATCGCAAAGGGAAAACTGGGTACCACGTTAAGGTAACAGGAAGTTCCAGAGCCATACCGCTTCCGTTGCTGCCTCTGAGGTTGCAATGAACTCGGCTTCTATTGTGGAGTCTGTCACACATTTCTTCTTGGCACTCCCCCAAACTATAGCTCCACCTCCTATAGTAAACACAATCCCTGAGGTGGATTTACTTTCATCTCGGTCTGACAAAAAATTAGAATCAGCGCCGGCCTCCCAAGGATCACATTGTAAGCTGACTCCACGTCGACCACCACAAATCTCACCATCCTCACCTTCCTTAAGTCACCTTCCCCTAAGACGACCGCGAGCATGGTTTCTAGGGGAGCGACTTCCGATCCATTGAATCCAAAGAGTGACGTGTGTAGAGGTGTAAGCTCAATGTCGAGTTCCATCCTTTTGAGACAATCATAGAAAATCACGTTCACAGAACTTCCTATATCGACAAATACCCTTTGCACCTCGTACCCCAATATCTGTGCGGTTATCATTAGAGCGTCATTGTGTGGTCTTTCGACTTCCCTCACATCGGCAGGCCCAAAGTTCATCACTGGTCCGCTCTCATCGACCTGCTGCACCTCGACTTTTGTATATCGACCTCGAGCATACGCCTTCCTCGCTCGATTTGAATCTCCATCTGTCGATCCTCCGAAGATCATGTTAATCACTCCCCTTTTCGTTTGCGAGGGCTCTTACTCCTTTCTCTCCTTCTGCTCGACCTTTCGCGGTCTTTGTAGATGAACTCTTTTAGATGACCCGCTTTTATCAACCTCTCGATTTCGTCTTTGAGGTGTCTGCAATCGTCAGTGTTATGCCCATAATCTTTGTGGAATCAACAGTACAAGATACTTTTGAGCTTCACCGGCCCATCCTTTCTCGTTCATGGCCATCTCACGACATTGTCTCGGATCTCCCTTTCCATCACTTCTAGAATTCTCGCGTGAGGAGCCGACAGGGGTGTGTATTGAATTGGCCTCCATCCCCTAGATCATCCTTCACCTCTGTCAGCTCGTGGTGATTCTCTCCTTTCTCCAGTCAAATGAGTCTTCTTCTTCTTCTTGTCATCTTGACTTTTGGTCTGGGACATCTTTATACTTTGCATGTAGTCGACTTCCGCTTCCTCGACATTCATGTACTTAGCACACCTTCCCAATACGTCGTCGAAGCTCCTACCAGGTCGCTTGGCCAAAGAATTCTTACACAATCCTGGTAGCAGTCCTCTCGTCAGTCCTCCCGATTTGATTTCCTCTGTTGCTGTCGGGCACTCGGCACATGCCCTTGTAAACCTTGCCACATACTCTCACAGCAACTCACCCTTCTTCTGCTGCATGCTGATCAACGAGAGGTGGGATTTCTCCTGCACCCTAACACTTGCAAACTGATTAAGAAAGCTCGAGCTGAAACCATCAAAGTCCTTAATCGACCCAGCTGGTAGTTGGTGGAACCAGTCTTGTGCCGACCCTGTCAGAGTCGTCAGGAAAGCGCGACATTGCACCGAGTCACTGTAGCGATGAAGCACTGCCATGTTCTCAAAACTCCTCAGATGTCGAGACGGGTCAGTGGAGCCATCGTACCATATGTTCAACTCCCTGAAGCCTTTAGGTAAGTCGGCTCTCAGGATCTGTTGCGAGAATGGGTGTTCCTTCGCTCCTCTGCTCTTCCTTCCCCCGACTCGAGCCTGCAAGTCGCGGACCTGGGCCAACAACTGTTCCAACGTCTCGTCCCTCGCCTGCGGGTTGACAGTTCGAATGGAGGATTCCTTCTCGTCCGCCCTTCTGTTTTGCTGCATGTTTGATTGGTCCTGCTGCTCGACACGAGGCTGTTGCTCGACCCACAGGTTCTGCTCGACCTGAGGGTTCTGCTCGACCTGCAGCACTTGCTTCATCCAGGCGGCCATAGCTTCGGCGATCATCTTTTGCATCTCGCTCCTCGTCATCGTCAGAGTCTGTTCCTTGACGCGGGGTTATGTTTGTGTGTGTTCTGGCACCTCTTGGATCTGTTTTCCCTCGCGTCGAGACATCTCCGTTAGTTCTTTCTCTCCAACATTTGGATGAGGGTTTTGACTTGTCCCCACCTGAGTCACCACTTGCACCTTCACTCCGGGTGGAGTAACAGGTGTTTCTCCTCCCAGAGTCATTCCTGGCGGCGGAAGTCCTCCAAATGGTGGTAGCCCCAACATCTACATCACCGGAGGTCTAGGGGTAGAGAGTGGTCCTGGTCTCCTGTCTGTCCACGCTCCCGTAAACTTCTCATTCAAGTTCCCCTGCAAACCTTCCTTCTCAGCCATCAGAAACAGATCGGAGCTAGGTGCAAAGCTCTTGTTTCCCTTAAGAACTCCCCACAGACGGTGCCAATATGATGGGTCTACTCTCAGATCTGGAGTGAACCGGTGGTAAGGAGCTCAGATCTGTTTGAATCGCCTTTGAATCGTTGCTAGACCGCGAGAACACCTGCAAAAACTCAACGCCGGAGGTGTTTTCGGCGTAGAGCCTCCGACGCTCAAGTCAGTATATGAGAGGGGTGAAGAGAGGCTGCGCAGTAGCTATGAGGGAGAGTGGAGAATGAATGAGAGTTATGGTTTTGGGCTAACTCACCTCCTTTATATAAGAGTGAACACTTACCTGAAGTACCCAAGATGCCCCTGTCGACTTATGTGAGAGGTCCAAAATTCTCCGGTCGATTTGTCTCCCCTTTGCTGCTGAGTCATTGCAAGATTCTCTTTTATCCATTGGAGGATAAGAGACTTCAGAAGACGCCACAAGTATATTGGATCGTCAGTGCTGCATACTTCGAGGCGCACGGAGTCGACCTCGACTACCAAGAGGTCGACTTGGGTTTTCAGCATATTCGGAGGCTACGATCCTTTTAGCCTTCTGAAGGGAAGGTCGACTTCCGGAGGTCGACTTAAGGAAGTCGACTTACTGGAGTCGACTTAAGGATATCGACTTCTGGGGATCAACCTGCATGGATTCGGCTCTCCTTTGTATTTGATGAGGAACCGAAATTGAAGAGGTCGATCTAAGCGTGTCGACTGGGACACGTCAACGCGTGGCCGATCTGGCCAATTGTCTGGTCGGGTAAAACGTCCTTGGACCGGCATATGATAATATGGCTATATCAATATCCATTTGAATAATATGTTTTTCAAAAGAAAGACTATTGTTTAACAGGGTTTTATCAATATTTGATTACTACACAAAGGCGACCACTTACAAATTAATATTACTGTCCAAAGACTTGATATTGGTGTTGTGCTAGATGCCTTGAGATGTTACTAAACTTACTTAAATTTGTATGATTGATGTGAGCATGTTGATTAAGTTATTATTATTCTCTATTAAGTTATGACATCTGTACTTCTATCTCTGCAAATACCAACAACATTCATAAGATCAAGAGTTTTCAATTTTTTTTTTTTAACCCGCTAAAGATCTATATTTGAGATGAGAAAATGCAGTATATTTGAGGATGTTGACTTTGGGAGGAGAAATAAGGCTAAGGACATTATCTCTGAGGAAGAATCATTTTCAATTTCTACTACTGCTTCTGACATTGTGCAGGTCTTTATTCTTGTAATTAGTCGAGAATTAGATTTGGAACCTCAACAAGATAATGTCAAGAATCTCTCAACTCAAACTAGTTTGGTTATTCAGGATGAACAAACTCAACAACCTCGATAACTTATGCCATTAAAGAGAATCACTTGAGATTGAAGGAATGCTATTTCAGATGATTATGTTTTCTTCAAGAAAATAAAGACAATAATGACTTGAAAGAAAGTGATCTTATGTCATCAGTAGCACATTTTGATCTTGTATTTCATTAAATGGATATAAAGACGACGTTTCTCAATGGTGGCATTGATGAAACGATCCATATGGTACAACCAGAAAGCTTTGAGGTCGATGACCCAAATAAAATGGTTTGTAAACTAAAGAAATCCATCTATGGACTCAAACAGGCATCTCGTCAATGGTACCATAAATTTCATCAGGTAGTAATCTCATTTGGTTTTGAGACGAAAGTTGTTGATAATTGTGGGTATCATAAATTCAGTTGGAGTTTGATGTATGCTCGGGTCTTTACAAGACTATATATGTCTTTTATTGTTGGTATAGTAGATAGATATTTAAGTAAATATGGTATAGATCATTGGAAAGAAGCCAAACGGGTCGTAAGATACTTACAGAGAACTAAGGATTACATGCTCACTTATAGAAAATCAAATCATTTGGAGATCATCGAGTATATTGATTCTGATTTTGGTGGATGTCAAGACAGTTGATTTTGTAACTTGTTATGAGACATCCAATAATGGAATATAGTTGCGAAAACTGCACATTATTGAGAATGTAGAAAGATCACTAAAGTTGTATTGTGACAGCAATTCAGCAGTACTCTATTCCAATAACAATAGGAACTTAACTTAGTCAAAGCATATTGACATATGTTCCTAGTTATAAAATAAAGAATACAGAGTGGACAAATTGTTATAGAATATATCAGGACAGACTCATTGATTGCTGATCCGCTTACTAAAGGTCTAATACCCAAGGTCTTTCATGAACATACTGTTCGAATGGGTGTGACACAGTTTCAAGATATTTGGTTTTAGTGGGAGTCTAGATTAATTGTTCTATATACATATTGTATATGTGTGTTTGGATATTTCTGATAAGATATAAAGTATACAGTTTATTATACTCTGTAATTTTGGTTTATATTGATCTCACTAAGGAATAAAGTGGCCAGTTGAAAATAGGCTTGAAAGATCACATCACATGTAATTTTCATGCTACACTTCCATGATTGATCTATGTCATTTGATTATATTGATATGTGTGATTATTGAAGGGTTGATTCATGCTAAAGATGTGAAGGCCTCTTTAGTCCTATATCATACGATTAATGGACGAGATTGGTAAAGGATACTCTTGTTTATGACAACAAAGTTTGAGCTCATAAAGTAGTACACATTTGTTCGGTTGCATATGTAGTCCAAGTGGGAGATTGTTAGAAATATTTTATTGGACAACATATGTAAATTAAATATGTATAGTTGTCATATTATTATTCAATTAAAGTGATCTACTAATTTGTAATTTTGAATAAAGAGAGTATCAAATTGTTATGGATTTAAAGTGTAGATACCATTATGGGATTTTCTATTTGTTGAGGGACCGAATACCATTATGAGATTTTCTATTTGTTGAGGGACCGAACTGAAAATCATATAATTTTTATTTGTTTGGTTATGGTCCCAAACGACGAAAAGGTACGAGCAGATTTTGGAAGAGGTGCTTTCTCCCTTTAAAAGCACCCATCTTCACTTCAGAAAAATATACGAGAAACATATGGAATACACACATAAAGATACATACATTATACAAACACTACACATCAAAATCTGCTATAAGGTTCGACCGTTTGGAAGACCATACCAGTCCAGCAAGATCGTTTGGAAGAATACAACACTCTAGCAAACTGAAGAACACGAGAATTCTCATAACTATGAATTCAGGTACGCTTCCGCTATTCGGCTTGATTCTCAATTATTCGATATGAATGCTCCTGAGATAAAACGATGTTCGATTTTCACATAAGGTTAAAATTCCAGAACATATTTGAATAGCAATACAAAAACATTCATGCGAAGTCCTGTGAAAATTATTGGTAAATGTCTATCGCGCGGGAAATTGAAATTGAGATTGTATTAAAAAGTTAAATAATAGTAATAAGTTATCATGTAATGATAAAAATAATAGTACAACATTATTCTGCTTCCGTAAGTAATAATATAAATACACAAAATTATATACTTTTGAATACATTATGGTACTGCATGATGTTTTTAATTTGAAATCGTTGTTGGATCCTTAATTCAATTTTGAGTTTACATGTGGAATAATTATTGCATTGTGTCGGTCAAATAAGTCGAATAAAAGTAATCAATCTATTAATATATAAAAAGGTAATGATATTTATTTGAAATAGTAACTAAAAATCAATAAAAAAAACATTTGGTTTCCTGCTTAAAAATTCAGATTTACTAAATTGGGTAATTTTTTTAACCAACTTTTGAAAAATCCCGCCTAAATTAATGAAATTAATGTTAAGAATCACTTTGGTCAAGTATTGCGGCTATTGCCTTTATTACTTGCATATTTGAATTTGGTATATAATATATTGACAAAACTTCTTAGTATTACTTTTATTAGTTGCATGGTTTAAATTTGGTATATAATATATTGAAAAAAAGAAGATTTTTATTTAAAATTAAAAATAAAAAAAATTATTATTCATAACTTATGGGTCAACATTAACTTCGACGTAAAGAAATAGTCAATTATTTATGGTTTAATAAATTATTCGACTACTTAATTTTTTTATTTGAATAGTTTATACAAAAATAAATTTAGTTTAATTAATGAAACAATATAAATTTTATATTTATACTTATTATTCACATAGGTTGCTAAATATATGATAAAATTTTACCAAAATAACTATTTTATGGAATCACATTATAGTCAAATCGAATTTCTGAATAAAATTTTAAAATGACACTTACTTTGAAACGAATATAATGTAATTTATTATTAGTTATGTAAACCGCATGGGTTGTGTATTGACTTTAAATAGACATTTTTATATAATTTTGTCCAATTTAAACTTTATTTAACATCTATTAATATATAAAAAGACCACGATATTTACTTTTAAAAGTAATTAAAAATAAGTAAAACAACATTTAGTTTCATGCCTAAAAATTCAAATTTACAAAATTTAATATTTTTTTGCCCCAATTTGAAAAATCTCGCCTAAATTAATGTAATTAATGTACAGAATTATTTTGGTCAAATACTATGGCTATTAACTTTATGAGTTTCATGATTTAATTCGGTATATACTATATTGACAAAACTTGCAACTATTACCTTTATTAGTTTCATGGTTTATATTGAAAAAAATAAAAAAATAAATTATTTAAATTAAAAATAAACAAAATAATTATTCATAACTTACGGGTCAATATTAATATGGACGTAAACGAAATAGTTAATTATTTATACTTTAGTAAATTACTCAACTACTTACAACCATAAAAACCTAGTCTTTCTGCTTCAAAACTTAATTTTGTTTATATGAATAGTTTATACAAAAATAAATTTATTTTAATTAATAAAATAATATAAATTTTATATTTATACTTATTATTCACATATGTTGTTAATATATGATAAAATTTTACCCAAATAACTGTTTTATGGTATCACATAATAATCAAATTGAACTGTTGAATAAAAATTTTAAAATAACACCTATTTCAAAATGAATTTAATGTAATTTATTATTAGTTACTTGCACCGTACGGGTCATGTACCAATTTTAAATAAACATATTTAATGTAATTTTGCACAATTTATATTTCATATAACATTTTCAGCAAATTAATATAGGTAAGTTGTATTACATATTGATTCCATATTTTTAATTTATAAGTATTATTTAATAAGAATTTTTAATTTATAAACATTAAAGAATATTTCTTACCAGTGCATCGCATGGGATTCGTACTAGTTTTCGATAAATTAGTAAGGTATATTGTATTACATATTGATTCCATAT
Source organism: Striga asiatica (assembly GCA_008636005.1). Lineage (NCBI taxonomy): Eukaryota > Viridiplantae > Streptophyta > Magnoliopsida > Lamiales > Orobanchaceae > Striga > Striga asiatica. The sequence continues at coordinate 847,870 of BKCP01004417.1, read as the reverse complement.
TTATAATTTATAAATATTATTTAATAAGAATTTTTAATTTATAAATACTAATGAATATATCTTATCCGTGCACTGCACGGGATTCATACTAGTTAAGATTTAAGTTATTGGGCTTTAAACTATAAATAGTATGTGAACCTTTAAAGTAGAGATTAATGAGTCTTCTCTATTTTACTGATGGACTATAATAGGGATCTCCAATATAACCTAGGTTATATAAATGATTGTGGTCCCTAGGTTATAAGTATCATGGTATACTCTTCTGCATTCCATCGATAGAGAGCTTATGGAGAAAGTTAGAGGGTTCTTCGAAAGGATCATGTGAAGACTTAGAAGGGCAAATCCCAAATCGATTGCCTATGGATTTAGGTACGCTTCCGCTATTCGACTGTAATTCTCGATTATTCTGTATGAATGCTCCTGGATTAAAACAATGATTTTCGCCTAAGTTGATTTTAGTAAGTGGTAAAAGAGCCTCTTCATATTGAATTTGGGGAATCGATTTATCTCTAATTAATATGCGAAATTCTATTTTGTGTGATTAATTTCTCTGTTCAGTAGCCTCTGAATCGGATATTCATATGATCTAGTATATAATTTGTACTTGTGATTGAATTTATGATATTATTTCGAAATTAAAATGGCTTGATCTTACTGCTTCGACAATTGTGCTTATTGGATCTAGTTGTGATTTATTTATTTAGAAAACACTTCGAGTAATGAAGTATAAGATTCAGAGACCGTTGTTTAATATGTTTGATATGGATAATAGGGTAGAAGGCCGAACCGATCGAAGTCATGGGCATGCGGCGGGCCGAAAGGCGATCGACTCGAAGGTCGACTCCATACCGACCTTCTAACTGGTCCCGGTCGAAGACCTGTGGTCGAGCCCATGGAGATTGGCCCAAGGCATGGATAAGGTCGATCGACCGAAGGGTCGACCCCATATCGACCGCCCAACTGGTCTTGGTTGAAGACCCATAGGTCGAACCTATGAGGACCCGTTTAGGGCGTCGACCCTTGATGCAAGTTCGGGGACTTATGACCCTGAAAGAGAGGACCGCACAACGAATCACTATATAAAGGGTAAATTCCATAGGTAGGAAGAGAGATTCATTAATTACAGTCACTATTACATTCATTACACATTACAATCTTTCCTATTCTGAGATATTGACTTGGGCGTAAGAGGATCTTGCGCCGGAGCAATTCCGGCGTATTTGCAGGCACCGGCGAACTCAAAGACTTGGACCACATCGAACCGATTGATCCACGTTCAAATCGGAGAAGATCTTTCGGAAAACCGGAGCTACTCATCTCGGACCATATCAAATTGGCGTCGTCTGTGGGGAACCCTAGCTCAACTGGCGTTGATCTGGTGGTATCTCATATATAGCAATCGGAAAACAAGTTAAGGAAGAAAAAACGAAGTGAAGAAGATGGAACAAGAAAGAGAGCAGGAGCAGAAGGAAGAGGATAACTCGTGGTTGCACAAGCGTCCTGTGCAGGCGGGGCCGCCACCGGGATGGGTGTTGTGCGGAAGCACGCCGGTGACCCCAGCCCCTGCCATTCAACGGCCGCCGGAGCTGTCTGGAGCAATTGCAAATAGCCCGGTGCAAACGGATGTAATGGAGACGCCGACAAGGCCGGGCGCGGGCATATTACGCCGTGGGACAAGAGGAGAGAAAACGCAGCTCCATGAGGAGACGGCGGAGGGGACCGGAGCAAACACCCAACTTCTCACCCCGGAGTAGCCCATACAGATCATACCTAGCGCATTGGAGAGGATGATAGCAGCCTCGGTGGAAGCGAGAAATGCGTCGGTCTCACCGCCAGTTAGGGGAGCAGTTATTCGACCCGGAGCTCAAGGGGTAGAGGCTCGACCCAAGGCGGGGGAGGTGATAGCTCGGCCAGAAGCAACAACTCGACCAGTCGGGCAGCAGTTGGTCATGGGAGGACAGGGGCACGAGCCAGAGCAATTGGTCCACTCATCAGGGGCTTTATCACATCCGCCTAGAGACTCAGTCTTAGAGCGCATGGCGGAGCAGCTGTGCAAGCTTCAAGAGAAGGTCAACGGGCGTCGAAGTCCGTGTCATCCACGCCACCCATTTGCAGACGAGGTGTTGAGAGTAGAGCTTCCGCAGGGGTTTCGAGAGCTTACCATGGCATATGATGACTCTACCGACCCGGCTCGACATCTAAGGAGCTTCGAGAACATAGCGGTGCTGCACAGGTACAACGATGCGGTGTGCTGCCGGGCCTTTGTGACCACATTGGAAGGTGCTGCCCAAGATTGGTTCCACCAGCTAGCACCAGGAACTACTAAAGATTTTCGAGGCTTCAGCTCGTTGTTCACCAACTAGTTCACGAGCGCGAGAAAGCATGAGAAGACGTACTTATCCTTGATAAATCTGCAGCAGAGGGAAGAGGAGACATTCGAGCCTATATAGCCCGTTACACGCGTAGTGCTTCGAAGTTCCCACCGCCGCAGAAGAGATAAAAGCTGGCGGACTGATCTGTGGGCTACGACCGGGATCCTTTCGAGATTCTTTATCCAAAAGACCAGCCCAAAGTTTCGATGAAATATTGGAGAGAGTGATATGTGAGAAATCTTGTACTATTTTTTGGTTTAGTTTATATATTTGAGTATTTGATTTTAGTGTATTATACAAGTTTTCTCACGTATTTTATTTTATGAACGGACATACACCAATATACGATTTTGTGTTTATTTTGCAGGTTTGATGTCTATTAATGATGTGGCATGAATGAGATGGCAGTTAAGTAGGCAGTGATGTGGAATTTATTTATTTGCCTAAGGATTTTAAAGAAAGAAAATAAAAGAAAGTATATGATACTAAGTGACCGAGAATTGATGGTGGGGGCGATTGGAATTTATTTTTGGTTGGACTCTTGGATGGGTTGACTTGGCAAAGGAAGCTTTCAATTGGAGGACTCTCAATTTTGGCCTACGTGAGAAATTAATGAGGATTTGGAGGAATTAATTGGGGAGAAGTTGGGATCAAGTGGGACTCTTAATTACTTGGACTAGAAAAAGAATTTTCATCATTATGCTGGAGCTTTGGACGTGAGCAGAGAGTTGTACCAAGACATCAACAATTATTTGCTGCTTGGATGAAATTTAGCCGTGGACTAGCTTGAGAAAAAGGAGTTTGGCATTGATTTATATATTTTTATTTTCCCTTTATTTTAATTTCAGAACATGGTTAATTATTTTTGCTTTTATCATTTAGCTATGTATAGCTAAACACTTATTTCGGTTCTAGGGACGTTGAACCCTCGATGACTACGTTTGATTAACGCAATTTATTTCGTTTCACTCGTCGTATAAAATTGTTTGTGTTATTCTAGTTTCATGTCATAATGTGTGATTTTTAATTTAGCTTGATCACCTAAGTTAGGAATTTCATGTTAATTGCTAGATTTGAGGCTTCGATCCGTAATTGTCGTCGCTCTTATTTCGTTTGTAGCAACTAACAGTCGTGCATTGTTAGGGATAGCACAACATAAGTTACATGAACCGAGCTTATGTGTTTGTGGCTTAGATCGGTCTATTTTCCTAGATTTTAATGCGACTAGTGGGTTAAATTAGGAGAGCTTATTCCGAGTTATTCGCTAATTAATTGAAGAGCCTATTTCGATTAAGTATAAATTAAGGGAAAATTCGGGTAGCAGAGCTTATTGCTATCTAGGACCGGTAGTTTTAGAAGACGAGTGAAATTTGATAAATGCATCAATTGGGCTAGTTATTCAAGGGTGTAGACCGACCTGGAACCGATTCCATTCTCATCTTTGCTAAATTATTTGTTTATTTTCGGTTTCATCATCATTTGCATTCTAGTAATTTATTTTTAGTTCTAGTTTATATTTTTGCTTTGCGAGTAGTTTTAGTTTCAAATCAAACCCCCCCATTTTTATTATAATCTAATTAATATAATAAATTCACTGTTTATACCACACTCCCTGTGGGATCGACCCTTGCTCGCCACTACTACTAGTTAGTAGGGGTAAGTTAGGAAATTTATAAATTCAAATTTGCCGTGTAACGATGCGCGGTCAGAGAGGAGGAAAATACATGAACATGGAAGAGGCACAAGCAGACTTCCTCGTAAGGGACAATAAGGGGGAAAAGAAACAAGAGCAGCGATCCCCTCGACCCGATGACAGGAAAGGGGGGCGAGAGAGTAAGCGAGTAGACGAAAAAGGGTGAAAACCGGGCCAGAGGTTTGACGTTATACCCTCCTGAATGCGCAAAGGGGGCAAGTGTTCGCGGTGTTAGAGAAAAGAGGCAGCTTAGGGATGCTAGATCGACCTCGACCCCTGCCAAGAAAAAATGGGGCACCCATTGGGCGACCAGAGTTCTATTGTCGATATCACAGAGAGTACGGTCACACCACTGATGCAAGGAGTTGAGAGACGAGGTGGAGAGGCTAATATGAGCAGGACATTTGAAAGAGTTCGTACTAAGGGACAAAGACCTGGAGGAAGGAAGGAAAGAAAATGAGAAGAGGGGACGAGACGATTGTGAAGACCCTGATAAGGACCAGCAGAAGAAAGGGGTAATTCACATGATCTCCGGAGGCCCGACGGATGGAGACTCGAATCGGGCAAGGCGGAGGTATGCAAGGGCATTGAAAGAGCCGGTGATAGAAGAGGTCCAATTGGCGGAGGAAATACCCCTTATTCACTTTGGCCCAGCAGATCTTGGGGGTGTTGCAATGCCCCACAATGACGCGTTGGTAGTAACGGCAGAGATAGCAAACTTTGACGTCGAGCGTGTCTTTGTGGACACGGGAAGTTCGGTGGATATACTCTTCAAGCACTGCCTCGACAAGATGAAGTTAGACCTACCCCTGCAGCCGGTACAAACGGCGTTGTACAGTTTCAGTGGAGCAGAAGTGGTCCCCCTTGGTGAAGTTTTCCTCCTAGTGGCGTTAGGGGAACACCCCTAAGGCAGGTGAAGATGGTTGGATTTCTGGTCGTGGAGACCGGATCGGCATACAACGTGATACTAGAGAGACCCAGCTTGAACACCTTCAGGGCGGTAGTCTCAACCTATTGCAGAAAGCTGAAATTCCCCGTAGGAGCTGGAGTAGGGGAGGTTAAGGGCAATCAAATGATAGCGAGATCCTACTACCAAGTCACGATCAAAGAAGGGCAGTCAGGAAAAAGAAAGGCCGGGGAGATAGTTGGACATCATGAGAAGCAAGTTCGGGTCGATGTTGCTACTCGGGACGAGCTCCTCGAGATTGAGCTGGTCCAAGGGGTAGAGGAGAAGACGACACGTATAGGAAAGGCCCTGTCAGACGACATACAAGAAAAATTGGTGCAAACGCTAAGAGAATTCGTGGACATCTTTGCCTTTAGTCCCGACGAGCTCACCGGTATAGACCCCAAACTGACGGTCCACCGTATCAACGTGGACAAAAAGATGAGACCTGTGAAGAAAAGCGTAGGCACTTCAGGCATGAGCTAGACCTGGTCATTGAAAAGGAGGTAGAGAAGCTGTTGCGGGCAGGACACGTTAGACTAATTCAATTCCCAGAATGGCTGTTCAATGCGGTCATGGTGAAAAAAGAGCTCAACAAATGGAGAATGTGTATGGATTTTCGGGACCTGAACAAAGCATGTCCCAAGGATCATTACCCACTCCCGAGGATCGACCAATTAGTGGATTCGACGGCGGGGTGCGAACTTCTGAGCATGATGGACGCCTCGCAAGGGTATCATCAAATCCCATTAGCAGAGGACGATTAAAAAAGGGTTAGCTTCATTATGGCCAAAGGGACGTACTGCTATGTGGTAATGCCCTTCGGTCTAAAGAATGCAGGGGCTACGTACCAGCTCTTGGTCGACTAGATGTTTAAGGACCAAATCGGGCAAAACATGGAGGTGTATGTCGAGGACATGTTGGTGAAAAGCAGGCGAGCTGTTGACCACATTGCAGATCTGAGGGAGACGTTCAACACCCTACGAGCATATGGTATGGAGCTAAATCCAGCCAAATGCAAGTTTGGGGTGAAGACGGGTCGATTTCTAGGCTATGTTGTCACTGAGAAGTGGATCGAAGTGAATGCGGCTAAGGTCCAGGCGGTCTTGGAGATTAAGCCTCCCAAAAACCGTCGCGAGGCACAAGTATTGGTGGGTCGATTGGCAGGTCTTAGTCGATTCATAGCCCAAGCAGCCGAAAAAGGGTTCCCATTCTTCAAGGCCCTAAAGAAGGGAGTAAAGTTCGAGTGGACGATGGCCGCGCAAGAGGCATTCGAGCGTCTCAAACAGTTTTTAGCAGAGTTGCCTCTGTTGTCAAAGCCGGAGCTGAGAGACGAGCTGGTATTGTACCTATCCGTGGGGCAGGTGGCGGTTAGTTCGGTCCTGCTAAAGGAAGAGGATCGACACCAGAGGCCCATATACTACACAAGCCGATTGTTGCAAGGGGCAGAGGTTCGATACTCGGACATAGAGAAGGTGGCTCGGGCATTGATCATCACAAGTCAGAAGCTAAGACCATACTTCTTGAACCACAAAGTCATCGTCCGCACTAACATGCCATTGGGAGATACGCTGGGTCGACCCAATGTATCGGGTCGACTCACCAAGTGGGCGGTGGAGCTCGGCAAATATGATTTAGTGTTTGAACCTCGAAGGGCCATAAAAGCGCAGGCATTAGCAGATTTCATCCGAGAACCAACCACCGACGAAGAACCAGGGCTGTGGAAGATGCATGTAGACGGCAGCTATGTCATGGGAGGAGCAGGAGTCGGGATAGTTATAACCACGCAGGAGGGAGACCGACTGGAGTATGCCGTAAAATTTAACTTTCACACCTCGAACAACGAGGCCGAGTATGAAGCGATGATGAAAGGCATACAGTTCACTTTGGCCGCGGGGGGTCAGCAAGTCCAACTGCACTCGGACTCACAGCTCGTAGTGGGGCAGATCAAAAGAGAGTTCGAGATAAAGAAGGACCGGATGAGAAAGTACGTGGACAAGGTTCACGAGCTACTCAAAGGCTTCACCAAATGGGTAATCATCCAAATACCGTGGAGCGAGAACACCCGAGCGGACTTGCTTCCCAAGATGGCCAACTCATTGGCGGAATGTGGCTCCAGGTCCTTTGGGAAAGACGCCGACCCTGCCATTCTTGCCAAGTATCTCTCCTCAGTTATGCCTGATTTCGAGAATCGGTGTTTTGAGGGTAAACCCCGAGAACGGGCCCGTACGGCAGTTCATCGACTTGCCCAGGTACAATTGTTATTTTTTAAGTCTACCAAGCTTTTTTAATTTGATCGATGACAACAATGACGATATTATTTTCTTATGTTTGTAGTTTCTTGGTGTTGCGAGCTCTTTGCTTCTTGACGAGGTGGATGGGCGGGCTGGTGCTGACCCAAGGGAAGTTGATCAACTGAAGAAACAGCTCGGGAAGGCGCGGTCCGCCGGCGACGCCCTTAAGAGTCAGCTGACTGAGGCCCTTGAGGGCAAGGAGACTGCGGAGCGAAATTGTACCGCCCTTGAAAGGACGATGACCGAGCACGAGAAGTATCTCAAGGAGAAGAATCAGGAGCTCAAGAAGATGTTGGCCGATCTATCATGGCAGATGGAGGAGGTCGATGCTCGTCATGCTGCCTCTGTCGAATCCTTACGTGAAGAGGGGTTTAGGGGGTTCTTACGCTCTGATGGGGGTCGTTGTCTCCTGATTGCGTATCGGGATGAGCTGCTTAGCTTGTATTGTAATTCCGTTCCCTTTCTCCACATACTTATTCCAACGACGAGGCCGTACTTGGCCCTCGCCATTGAGCGCACTCAGCAGCAAGCCGCCAACCAGGGTTTCAAGGGAGGCTTTGACGAAAAGGCCCTGAAGAGTGACTTACCTTACCCCCGAGGGTTTAAGGGCAACGAAAAACTGGCTTATGATCACCTTTCGTGTGAACCGACCCTTGATACTGCTATGAGGGCCGCAGGGCTAGAAGGCCAGGTGGACTTGCCCGATTCTTTTCCGCCCCTCCTGCACCGCCTCCCCTTACTCTAACCCCCTCTGAAGAGGCCGAGTTGGAGGACGATATGGAGGATGATGCTAACTTTTAGGGTCCCGTGGTTTCGCCCCCCCTTAGGAGTCGAGCGAGCTCCATGAGCTTCACGCGTCCTCTGCTCAGCCAGAGCAAACGATGCTGGTCTAGCCCCCCCTCTCTCTCTGCGATTACCCCTGCTGCTGGGTCAAGTGCGGACCCAACTGCCGATGCTGTTGAGCGCCCTTATGACGCGTAGAGTAGTTTCTTGCTTTCTTTTGATGTTGCCATTTCAGAACCATTATGTTGCTTTTCATGACTTTTGACTTTGTATGGAACTCTTATTAGCTCCCTCGTACTTTTGTTGTTTTGATGACGCTCGATGTATTCGCTATTTTCTCTTTGATGTTATGCACTATTGCTTTCTTTTATTATGACTGTGTTTGTCGATGTGTATATGGTTGGATTATCATCCCTTCGGGTCATCATCCCCTCGGTTTATCCCAGGGTCGAACGGATTGACCCCTCAACAATAGGGTCGAGCCATCTGACCTTCGCGGATGGCTTGACCCTCATGGTGCTTTAGGGTCGAATAGATCGACCCTTCCGATTTCAGGGTCGACATCATTCTACCTTTGTGGCATCTTTGTTCTGGTCGACCTGGCTTTGAGGCTTCTGATCGACCCATATAGCCTTGAAAAATTGTTGCCCCGGACGATCTAGCCTTAAGGCTCCTGATCGACCCGTATGGCCTTAGGAAATTATTGTCCCGGATGATCTAGCCTTAAGGCTTCTGATCGACCCGCGTGGATTTGTAAAATTATTGCTCTGGTCGACCCGCGTGGCCTTGAAAAATTATCGCCCCGAGTGATCTAGCTCTAAGGCCCCTAATCGACCCGCGCGGTCTTGAAAAATTATTACCCCGGGTGATCTAGCCCTAAGGCTTCTGGTCGACCCACGGGGCCTTATAAAATTATTGCCCCAGTTGATCTAGCCCTAAGGCTTCTTATCGACCCACGTGGCCTTGAAAAATTATCGCCCCGAGTGATCTAGCTCTAAGACCCCTGATCGACCCACGCGGTCTTGAAAAATTATTGCCCCGGGTGATCTAGCCCTAAGGCTTCTGGTCGACCCATGTGGCCTTGTAAAATTATTGCCCCAGGTGATCTAGCCCTAAGGCTTCCGATCGACCCGCGTGGCCTTGAAAAATTATTGCCCCGGGTGATCTTGCCCTAAGGCTTGATCGACCCTCGTGGCCTTGAAAAATTATCGCCCCGGGTGATCTAGCCTCAAGGCTTCTGATCGACCCGCGTGGCCTTGTAAAATTATGTAGCTACAGCAGTCATTATCGTTTCAGCCAAAACGACATTTCATTGAGCACATCTTCACAAACATTGTCGTACATCAAAACATCATAGGGCTACAAGATATTCACCGGAATAAGTACTTCGGTGCTAACAAAAGGTATGTACATCGACCACTGCTTAACCTAGTCAAACAAAGTACTTCTTGAAGTGAATAACATTCCACGCCCTGAGCAGCACCTTGCCATACTTGTCCTCAAGCTCGTATGCTTCTCTTTTTAGAACTTTGAGAACTTTAAACGGTCCTTCCCACACTGGCTCCATCTTTCCTACCTTCTTTAAGGCGTCAGCCCTTCGCCACACCAAGTCCCCGACCTGAAAGCCCCTTGGCCGCACTTTCTTGTCATAAGCCATCTTCATTCGCTGTTTGTATAAAGCGACTCTTAGAGCGGCTGTGTCGCGTGGCTCATCAATCATTTCCAAGGCCTCTCTTTGTAGCTCATTGTTGGTGCCCTTATCGTACATGTCGACCCTTCGCGAGCCTGCTCCCACTTCGACTGGTATCACAACGTCCATTCCATAGACTAAGCTAAATGTGTTTCCCCAGTCGTACTTTGAGGGGTTGTCTTGTATGACCATAGCACCAAGTCCAACTCATCTACCCATGCGCTCGATGCTCTCTCCAGCCTCTTTTTGAGTCCTTGCACAATGATTCTGTTAGCCACTTCGACCTTCCCATTAGCTTGCGGGTGCGCCACTGCAACAAACTTCTGCTTCACTTTCATCTCCTCGCACCACGATCTGATTTTCGACCCATTGAATTGCGTGCCATTATCCGATATCAACGTCCTCGGAATACCATATCGACAACAGATGTTTGAGAATAAGAATTCGATCACCCTCTTCTCGGTTATGGTAGCTAACACCTCTGCTTCGATCCACTTGGTGAAATAGTCTACCGTGACCAGCAGCCATTTGCGTTGCCCCGTTCTTTGTGGTAGAGGCCCTACAATGTCAATACCCCATTGCACAAAGGGAATAGGGGTCGACATCGGCATCATCTCTTCCGCAGGTCTATGCGTGGCCACATCATACATCTGGCAGGGCCGACAGGCTGTCACCATCTTCAATGCATCGGCGCGGACGGTAGGCCAAAAATACCCTGCCCGCAATGCTTTCCCCACGAGCGCTCGCGTCTTTATGTGGCTGCCGCAGCACCCCTCATGTATCTCCCGTAGCACATACTCTCCCTCTTCGATCGAGACACATTTGCGGTGAGGTCCGTCGTGTGCCTTCTTGTATAGATTGTCTCCTTCTAAGAAAAACTTTGAAGCCCTGCGCACTAACTTTTCCGCGGCATTTCTATCTTCCGGCCGCTCCCCTCGCGCCAACCAATTCCTGATTTCTTCTCTCCAGCCGACCCTCTCCTCTACAGCCAGGACTTGGTCTATTGAGCTTTGCTCCATCTGCAGCAGGGGGTACTATGGCGATAGGCTCCTTATTCCAATCCCGAACAACGGATCTCCAAGGAGAATTTTTCTTAGGTCTACGTGGCAGGGCACGACGCTCATGTAGCCACTCCGGCTCAAAATAGAAGGCCTTAGGTGGAGGCCGGACGAAAAAGAACCTCGTCTTCCATGAGGGGATATTAGAAGGAAGTTTCAAGATGAACTCGGCCTCGTTACGGGAAAGCGTATAATGACACCCCGTTCTACCCCACTTCTGAAACCTCAAATCATAGCAATAAAAGTAAAAGTCGGGATCCAATCACCCTAACTGGTGATGGCACAAAATAGCAAAGGCTATCACGGTCCGATTAGCATTAGGGGGAAGTTGGTTCAATGGAAAATTGAACACCCGACATAGGCGCAAAAGAGGCTCAAGGCCGGAGAATCGGAGTCCAACACCAACTTGGTCCCTAAAAAATGTGTAACATCCGGAAGGCGGCTCATCATACCTATCTGAAGGATCCGGTTTCACAAACTCCCAACCGGTAGACAACTCACAGAGCTCCTTGAATTCCACAATGTCGCCGGAGACATACGGGAAAAAACACTTGGTCCACTCTCGGGGTCAATAAACCCACCCGAGTCAGTCGAAGAGGAGGCATGACTACCCGAACCAGTCGGGTGGGTAGCATGTCCACTCGAGTGGGCCGAAGGAGAGGCGCGACTCCCCGAGCCACGCGAAAGAGAGGTGGGTTTCCCCGAGCCGGTCACAAAAGAAGCATCGTGACCCGAAATCAAGTCGGGCACGTCGGAAAAGGAGGGGATATCCGCAAGATCGAAAGGTACATCGTGAAATGAGTCCCCAATCCTTTGGAGTTCATCCCATGTAAACACGCCCTCGTCCTCATCGACTAAATGAAAAGTACTGGCCTTAGGAGGAGAATCGAGAGGCATATCTTGAGAGACGAAAGGAAAATGGTATAAGCTAATGTACCTGAGACCTAGGCTCAAACCCAAAGGTCGAGCCATCAAATCTAGAAGACCAAATCAAAAGACAATATCACATACAGCCACAAGCATCGAAGAAAATAAATGAAAAATTTTAAGAGAAGATTAAGAATACATACCCATAGTAGAATGGCTTAAGTTCGAAGGGGTAAGGTTGCCGAGAGAAGAAGATCGATGGAAGACCGTGACCGAAAAATCGTGCCTTGCAGCCGATGAGAGAGATTCGCGAAGAGGTCGCCGGGTTGAGGAGCTCACAAGCGAGTCACCGGGCGAGAGAGCTTGCGAGTGAGATGATCATAAAAAGGAGATTGCGAACCGAGGCGGCCGGGTGAGAGAGCTCGTGGGCGGACCGATCGGGGAAGAAGGATAGGAGCGAGCCGTCGGGTAGGAAGGGTTTGAGGAGAAGTAGAAATTTTTCTTTTCTCTCTTAGCAAATGAGGAGCAAAGTCTTGATAAAAGGATAAGACATCCTAAGAGGCGGAAGAGAGAACATGGACCACATGATATTAGTAGGCGATTTGGTAGGTGAGGCACATTGTCTTGGAAAAAGAAAAAGCATTGGTCAAAAAGCTACTCAAATATCTAGTCACAGCTCTCCAACCGATGGCTAAACCGGATACCCGATAATTTCACGACAACAGTGGTGAATAAAGAACGAAAAATAACGAGACACGCGCACAATATATTTACGACTATACGAACTATGTTCTGTGTACTCGTAAATAAAGGCGAGTAGTTGATATGGATAATAGGGTAAAAGGCCGAACCGGTCGAAGTCATGGACATGCGGCGGGCCGAAAGGCGATCGACCTGAAGGTCGACTCCATACCGACCTTCTAACTAGTCCCGGTCGAAGACCTGTGGTCGAGCCCATGGAGATTGGCCCAAGGCATGGATAAGGTCGATCGACCCAAGGGTCGGCCCCATATCGACCGTCCAACTGGTCTTGGTCGAAGACCCATAGGTCGAACCTATGAGGACCCGTTTAGGGCGTCGACCCTTGATGCAAGTTCGGGGACTTATGACCCCGAAAGAGAGGACCGCACAACGAATCACTATATAAAGGGTAAATTCCACAGGTAGGAAGAGAGACTCATTTATTACAATCACTATTACATTCATTACACATTACAATCTTTCCTATTCCGAGATATTGACTTGGGCGTCGGAGGGTCTTGCGCCAGAGCAATTCCAGCGTATTTGCAGGTACCGGCGAACTCAAAGACTTGGACCACACCGACTCGATAGATCCACGTTCAAATCGAAGAAGATCTTTCAGAAAACTGGAGCCACTCATCTCGGACCATATCAATGTTCATGATTTGATTCAGACAGACATGAATTATTTGTTGTGAATTCAAAATTGCAACTTTTATGTGGATTTTTTTCAACGATAACTTCCAATACCATTAAGCTCAAAAGAAATGCACAATTAGCACTTTTTTTCGGTAATTGGTGTGTCTTCCGGCTAGCGGCTCCCGGTGGCTTCATGCTCTCCTCAGCCTTGGTAGCAGCGGTTAGTCCCGTCGGAGTCATCCTTCATGGTTGCTCGTCCCCCGGTGTTGAAGATCTTTAGAGTTCAAATTTGGACTAAGAATTTCCTCCTTTCCACATCTGTCTAGGCGGCTAGAGTTCAGTCGTTGTTTTTGGGTCTGGGGTTTTGATTTGTAGCTCTGTAGGGATTCTGTGTTGGGGGGTATAGCTTAGGTGTCAGTTTGGGTAGCAGTGCAATTTTCCTGCAAGGTTGTGGTGAGGTCTTATTCTATTTATTTTTAGGTGTGTGTTGTTATTATTTTTTTTCTGTTTTGCGTTTTGTTAGTCCACCTGCATTAGTCTCTTGTATGGAGTTTGTGTCTCTTTTTTGGAGCTTTTTTTGCAGGTGCTTGTGTCTCCTTTGTGGAGTTTGTACCCCTTTGGTCACTAGTGTAGTTCCAAGGGGTATTGGTCTAGACTTTATTCTAGTTCGTGTGGTGTCAGTTGATACATCGCTTGTACTCTTTTGAGTTTTCAGTTTTTAATATAATTATCGTTTGGAAAAAAAAATGTATGAAGACAAGGTGTGAGCAAAATGTTTCCTTTTCTTACTTGGGATCCCATATTTAGAACCTCCTTACGGTCCCTATTGTAGCTTATAAATACACTAAGTCCCATGACCCCTCCATAACATATTCCCATATTTTTGAGATCACTAAAAAAGATAAAAACAAATCGTGAATCTTAGATCATGAGAATTGAGAGTTTTTGTTTAGTCGCACCACCAAGACTACTCAGAATATGTGTAAAGTATATATAACATAAGATCGTAAGGTTTATATTTTTCATTCCAATGAATATATTCAACCTCGTAGATTGTACGATCATCACAAAAATCAGAGAGGACGATCACCGGTCATCACCAAGATCATTACCGGAGTCACCGCACGCCGCTGCTTGTAGCACTCGCTCATCGACCTCGACGATGACTCGCACACGAAGTCAGTGCCAGACGTATAGCGCCCCGCGCAACTCCCATTCACCATGTTTGCGGACCAAAGCACGCCTCGTGCATGACAGCGTGACCTCGTGTACTGCACAGCGCCTGCTCGCCTGCACGCGTACGACCGCGCGACCTCGGTAGAGCCCTGCGCCAGCGCACAGCATTCCACGTGCTGCATGCACGACGCCCGACAGCGCCTAGTGCTTGACCTCGACCCGTACGAGGACAACATAGACCCGCGCGATATTCGATGATCCCGAGGCTAGTCCGACAATCCCCGATGCACACAACTCGAGAAATTTCAGATGATCTCCATTAATTGAATTTAGGAAAGTCTCAGAGTTAACGAAAATTTTAAACCATAAATCATGTTCCTAATTATAGATTCCGCTGCGTTAAGATTTAATTTTTTAGATTTGGATCTGCATATCGACGATGTCTCACACAGAACCCGACAACTAATATCATAGCCCAGGTTTAATTCGTCTTTGTGGACTATTTGAATTATAACTTATGGGCATACGTGAATTATTTGTGTTCAGGTGAAATGCATAGGAGATTAGAATTGCAAATAAGATGGTTCTTTGCAGGTGTTCTCAAATCGACTATTGTGGTATGCATGTATGTTTTATAATCTTCGGACATGTTGGAGAATTTTTTTGGGTTGGTTAATGCTTGTAGTAAATTATTCGATCGGTGGTACACCACATTGTTTAATTGTTTTACCAAATCATTCATGTACAACCCGTGTGTGGGTCACATGTTGAATTATGTAATTATTTTTATATTAATTCAATTTGACTCGGTGGACCTATAAAAATCTGTACGGCCATGATGACGACGACCGACATCTTCCAACAAGGCGAGGTGAACCAACCGTGAACCTGTGGTTGATGGCGTACGTGGTTCCATGCGCATGCGGGAATGCCCCCCGACAGCCTACTGTAGGTGCGGGCATTGCAGAGGCATGCACAACCTGCACACACGAGGTCGGGTCAACAACAAATGGGCGATAGCGGAACTAGAGAGAAGATGTGTTGACCTGGTCGCAGGAGCTAGTGCATGCGCCCATTACCGAGGCCTGGGGTTCGTATGCTCGTAGTTCTCCGGGAGTGGCAACACCTAGCCTTTTGTCGTGCGTGCACTCCTTCACGCGGACACGAGAGGAGACCTGCTTGCGATGCGGGACAACATCCCCGGCTGAGCATCGCATTGCACAACGGTGGCTTCTCGGTGATCATGACGCCACGACGACAACCCGATGGCGCAATGTTTTCCCGACTATGACTTCTATGGTGAACACGACGGTCTGACTCAAGTTGCTTGTTCGAGAAGGAAAGTGGGACTCACGGTGAAAATGGAATTCAAAGTCCGAAAGAAAATTTGCAGTTCTACAACAACAAGCATTCTTTATTTCCAAGATCGATTGAAAAATTAATTATTGGCCATGAAAGTTGGATTTTGTTTCATAGTTTATTATTGTCGTTAATTATGCATATGTTTAATTGATTTATTGCTTTATGTGCAATAAAATCAATATGAGCATGTTTTAAGAAAATTCCTTAATTAAAATACTAAGTGATTGTTTGGAATTAAAAATAGTTAAACTTCTACGACCTCCATTACATATTTATCTGTTAATTGGTTAAATTTGCGCGTTGACCTTACAACCTTCCTCCCTATTGGACAAATTTCAATCACATTTCACAAGGAAATACACGAGATGGTAATAGAAAACTAATCCAAAAACATGTGGACCACCCCATTGGTGGCCGTGTAATTTTGGTAGTGGACTTAGTACCAAGTGATGGGTTACACTTGAAGCACTTTTAATTGTGGTCTCCCCGTCAAAGGCGTCATTTTTATCTGTACGGGCCAAAAGTGGACTGACTATTAATTATGTGTTGATATGTTGACAAGGATAATTAATTGGGTAAAACCCTCCTTTTGCAATGGTATGAAGTGTAGACGTCCACACTATTGTGACCTGCGGGGATTGAGGGTTTTGAGGTGTCGGTATATTTAATAAAATATTGTTGTTAAGGGATCAATCTTTGGGAATTAAATTTAAAGACTTGACGGAGTAAAATTTATCTTTGCATGATCTCAGGAATTCAAAATGTCTTCAATTCATTGTCCGTGATTCTTAAAGAAAACAAACTTACTAGTCCCAACTCTATTGATTGGAAAAGAAACTTGGGCATAGTATTAACTGTAGAGGGGTACGTATTTGTACTCTCTGAGGCTTGTCGGGATGTGCCCGGTGAGGGGTCAAGAGATAAATAGAATGAGTAGTATGCAAAGTGAAAGAAGGTCGATTAGATGGTGAAGTGTTGCATTTTGACATCTATGTCAAATGTACTTCAACACCAGCATTAGTTTATGTATTCAGCGGGTGACATACTCTTTAGTCTCAAAGATCTTTTCGGCCAACAGTCAGGGGCTGCCCGACAAGAGGCCATGAGCGTGTCAATGGACACGCGTATGCATGAGCGTACTCCCGTAAGGGAGCATATCCTTGCGATCATGGCCCAACTCAATGAGTTGAAGATTTTAGGGTCTTTTATCGATGAGGAACCTAGGTCAATATAGTGCTCCAGACTCTGTTGAAGAGTTTTGATCAGTTTCGATTGAATGGCAACATGAATAAGATGTCATTGTCTCTACCGGAGCTGCTTGCGGAAATTTAATCGGCGGAGGCGCGTTTCGTCAGAACACTCAGGTGCTAGGCTCCGAACAGGTTAGGCTTTCTTCTTCTAGGCCCAATAAGAGTAAGAAGATGAAGAAGTCTGCAGGAAAAGCGAAGGCACAGGTAGCCGTTGTCTCTCCATGATCGCCCTTTAGATAGATGCAAAGAAGTCGAAAGGCAAGTGCCACCGGTGCTTACAGCGAGGACACTGGAAGGCCAACTACCCTTTTCTCAAGAAAAGAGATGGAGGTAAATATCTTTCATTAGTCATGGAAACATGTTTAGTGGTGTTATCTAACATCACCTAGTGTGTAGATACTGGAACCACTGATAATGTCTGTAATTCATTGCAGGGGTTCCAGGAAACTAGACGGTGTAAAGAAGGGGAGGTTATCGGCTACATCGGCAACGCCAGCAAGGATTTGGTTGTTGCATTGGGAGACATTTATCTATGCTTTAGATTAGATAGGGTTTTAGTTTTGAAAGATTGTCTTTACAAATGGGTTTTCTACTATGTTTGATATAAAACTATTATTCGTATTGGAAAAGAACATTTGTGATGGATCATTAGTAGGCAATCTGTATGTTCTAGAACCACAGTCTCTCACAGTGCAACACAAACAATTACTTAATTCGTCATCTAATAATAAGAGAAGAACTTTCAAGAATGAAGAAACATATCTATGACATCTATGACTTGGTCATATAAACCTATGGAGGATACAAAGGTTGGTGGCAGACAAACCCTTGGGATCGTTAGAATTCAAGGCCTTTTGGACTTGCGTATCCTGTTAAGAAGGTAAGATGACCAAACAACATTTAAAGGCCAAGGGGCATAAGGCTAAATGCTTGTTACAACTGGTTTACTCTGATATTTGTGGTCGTATGTCACTCCAGACGATAGGAGGATTCGAGTACTTCGTTAGCTTTATTGACGATTACTCAAGGTTCGAGTACGTTTATCTGTTGCCCCGTAAGTCTTAATGGTTCGAGAATTTCTTGGAGTATAAGGCAGTTATAGAAATCAACTAGGGAAAAGTATTAAGTCATTATGATCAAATCGTGGTGGCGAATATGTCTCGGGGGAGTTTAGGAACTACTTTTTGGAGAATTAGATTCAGTCCCAGCTGACTGGCGCCAGGTACGCCCCAACAGAATGGCGTGGCAGAACGGTGGAATAGAACTCTTATGAAAATGGTTAGGGCAATAATGAGTTATAGTAGTTTACTAGCTTCATTCTCGAGACAAGCAGTGGAGACAACAACTTACATTCTGAACTTGGTACCTTATAAATTAGTTTTAACTACACCCACATGTGCTGAGGGCAGATACCGATAAGTTTGAACCGCAAATGGAAGTAAGGATGTTTGTAGGATATCCCAGAGGAACGAACGGTGGTCTATTCTATAGTCCCGAGGACCAGAGGGTGATCGTTAGCACGAACGCTCAGTTCCTGGAAGAAGACTATGTGATGGACCACAAGACTGGTAGGCATGTCCTAGAGGTGTTAAATGGGGTTGATACTTCAATACCACATGCACCTAATGTTCCACCACATGATACTTCAACTCGTGTTACCGACGATTCACCTGAGCCGATAGTACCTCGTCGTAGTGGGAGGGTTTTCAGGCAGCCTGATCAATTCATGTTTCTAGGAGAGTATTATGAGAGAGTATTGGATGGACTTGATATCGACCCATGGACCTACGATGAGGAACTCCAAGATCGGGATGCAGAGTCTTAGAAAATTGTGGTGGAGATTCAGATAGAGTCAATGGGCTCCAATCAGGTTTAGAATCTTGTAGAGCCACCCAGTGGTTGTTCGCGTCATTCGATGCAAGTGGGTCTATAAGAAAAAAAGAGGATTGGATGGGACAGTTGAAACCTTGAAGGCTAGGATTATTGCGAAGGGGTATATTCAAAGAGGGTATCAACTATGAGGAAACTTTTCACCGGTAGTTATGCTCAAATCCATCAGGATTCTCTTGGCTATTTCCGCTTATATAGATGGATGTCAAGGCAACTTTTCTTAAGGAAATCTGGATGTGGACATCTATATGCAGCAACCAGAGGGTTTCATTGCAAAAGGCCAAGAGCATCTGGTTTGCAAGCTTAATAGATCCATTTATAGACTAAAGAAAGCTTCGTGGTCTTGGAACATATATTTTGATGAGGTTGTCCAATTGTTTAGATTTACCTAATGTTTAGATGAGCACTGCATGTACAAGAAAAGTGACGGAAACGTGGTGGTATTTCTCAAGCTATACGCAGACGATATTGTTCTCATTGGAAACATTATGAGGACATTCTCAGACGTGAAGGTATGGTTGTCCAAACAGTTTAATATGAAGGATCTGGAAGAAGAGAGACACATTGTTGGGATCAAGGTCATTCAGAACTGTGAAATGAGAATGTTATGCTTATCTCAGTCCTCGTACATAAGTAGTGTCTTGGCGTGTTTTAGCATGAAGGAGGTTCCTTATGCATCGACAGTAGGAAGCCTTATGTATGCGATGTTATGTACATGAATAGATATCTGTTATGTCGTGGGCATAGTAGCCAGATATCAAAGTAGTCTAAGACCAGAGCATTCGACTGCGGTGAAGCATATACTCAAGTACTTGAGAAGGATTAAGGAGTACATTTTAGTTTACCGAGCATGCGAGTTTCTCTAATTGGGTTAAATTACCCGTTGGAGATCGAGTAGGAGAAGCTCGAGGGGACCAAAGCTGTCGAGAACTTGTTACCAAATCACGATCAAAACCAATCAACGAGCCGAGGCCAAAGAGAGAAAGAAGCCAATGTTGAGTGGAAAGATGCCGAGGGGGACTAAGCTCGAGCCACATGGGAAATTAATGGAGATCCAAATAGGAGAAATGGAGGACCAAACCACCAAAGTCGGGAGAGAGTTGGAGGACGAATTACGAAAACAATTGGTGGAGTTGCTGAAGGAATTCAGGGACATATTTGCCTTCTCCTCTGAGGAGTTGACGGGAATCGACCCGGATGTCATGGAACACAAACTCAATGTCGACCCCCTCAGGAAGCCGGTGAAGCAGCGACTTAGGCATCATGGAGCTGAAATCGACAAAGCAATTGAAGTCGAGGTGGACAAGTTGCTGAAAGCCAAACACATCAAAGAGATCCAATTCCCTGAATGGATATCTAACACAGTAATAGTGAAGAAATCACTGAACAAATGGCGTATGTGCATCGACTTTCGTGACTTGAACCTGGCATGCCCAAAAGACCATTATCCTTTACTGAGAATCGACCAGCTAGTCGACTCCACGGCTGGTTGTGAATTTCTGAGCATGATGGACGCATCTCAAGGGTACCACCAGATTCCTTTGGCCCCGGAGGATCAAAGTAAAGTGAGTTTCGTGACGAGCAAGGGGACATATTGTTATGTCGTTATGCTTTTTGGCCTAAAAAATGCAGGAGCAACTTACCAGCGATTGATGGATCGCATGTTCAAACCTCAGACTGGTCGAAATATGGAAGTATACGTTGACGACATCTTGGTGAAGAGCAAGTCCTCGACTTCACACCCAGGCGACTTAAGGGAAACATTCAAAACCCTTAGAGCGTTTAGGATGAAGTTGAACCCGAACAAGTGCGCCTTTGGAGTAAGGGCGGGACAATTTCTAGGCTATGTCGTCACAGAACGAGCAATCGAGGTAAACAAAGAAAAGGTGAAGGCCATCCTCAACATGGCTCCACCATGAAACATAAGAGAAATGCAAGTCCTGACAGAGAGAATCGCGGGATTGAGCAGGTTCAT
>BKCP01004417.1:801558-819376 GCA_008636005.1 Striga asiatica | reverse complement strand
AAACCCCAGCCCAAAACAAATAGCCCTCAGGCCCCAGACTTCAAATATCATGATTTCATAGCAAATAAATCAGATTCGGTGTCTCACCCAAACAAATACAATATTGCCAGATTACATATTAAACTTAAACCTGGCCACAAATTTCTAGACCTAAACACACAAATGAAATTGAATTGCAATTGAACTGTAGACTTAATTGATTTCATGGTCCTCAAGCAATTCAAATATTCAAGTTCAAGAACAAATCATACTCTGACGTCAAATAATATGAATCTTTATATCAAAGCATGGCAGCAACCGATTACACTACTATGTGTATAGGAACCATTAATTCCAAGATCAAACATAATTTGAAATATAACCACTGAATCCAACTAACCAAAAAAAATATATATTATTGTTTTCCAAACAAAATAATTACATACATGCTCCAATTACTTAACATAGGCTGATTGAATTCAGAGGCAATAATCTGGGCTTTAACATGTTCCAAATATTCATATCCAATACTCCAAATTAATATTGAAGCAGTAGAAACAATAATCATACTAAAATGATTTTGGCATAAGAATCAAAGATAAAACGATTCTCAAAATTTTTTAAAATGAAGAGGCTCTGATACCACTTGTTAGAATTTTAACCTTATGCGAAAATCGAACATCACTTTATCCCATGAGCATTCATATCGAATAATTGAGAATCAAACCGAATAGCAGAAGCGTACTTGAATTCATAGTTATGAGAATTCTCGTGTTCTTCAGTTTGCTAGAGTGTTGTATTCTTCCAAACGATCTTGCTGGACTGGTATGGTCTTCCAAACGATCAAACCTTATAGCAGATTTTGATCTGTAGTGTTTGTATAATGTATGTATCTTTATGTGTGTATTCCATATGTTTCTCGTATATTTTTCTAAAGTGAAGATGAGTCCTTTTAAAGGGAGAAAACACCTATTCAAAATCTGCTCGTACCATTTCATCGTTTGGGGCCATAACCAAATAAATAAGAATTATATGATTTTCAGTTCGGTCCCTCAACAAATAGAAAATCCCATAATAGTGAATAAATAGTAAATTAAAGTTAGTGTAATGTGTAATAATAATTGAGTAATATTATTTAATTATATTGATAATATTGAGAATAATGAGGTTGAGTTAAAATTAAGCTAGATTTGAGTTAAAATAAAGAGAGCTTTCTTTAAAAATCCCCAATCCTAATTTCATCTGCCATGTCAGTCCCTAGGGCTAATTTTTTTCTATTTCACTCCCTACCCCCATATTCATCTTCCATTTAAATCCCTCCTATTAAAATAAATCACAAAGAAATTGCATTGTGACATCATCCTACTACCATTCATCTCATCTTATTATTTTTTTTTCCCTCTCTCTCTCTACTACTAACTTTCTTATTTTTTTATTATTTTCTTTCTCTCTCTTTCCACACATTTTTATTATTTTTTTCTCATCTTCTACTATTCATCTCTTTTACTACTTTTTTTATAGTTTTTTATTATTATTTTTTTCTCTTTCCTTCCACACAAGATATTAGTACTAAATTACAATAACATTGGTATTGTCCTACTACATTATATGTATCATTTTTGTAAACAAATATTTACAGTATATATTCATTTTCGTTCATATAAGTCCGTATTAAATGACAATATATATGTATTGCGTAATTTGGATTACGACAACACCGATGCAGTTTTGTTCCAGTATAGGTATCAATTTTGTAACTCATTAAAACAAACTATTATGAATCTAGTGTAATGCACGGGTAATAGATATTCATTAATATTTATAAATTAAAAAATTTCACTAAATAATATCTATAAATTAAAAAATATGAAATCACATGTAATACTCCCCCTATATTAATTTATTTAAAATGTTATATGAATTTAAATTGTGCAAAATTATATAAAAATATGTCTATTTAAAATTAGTACACAACTCGTATGATGTGCATAACTGATAATAAGTTACATTATTTTTAATTTTAAAATAAGTGTCATTCTAAAATTTTTATTCAAAATTCAATTTGAATACAATGTGGTTCTATTAAATAAATATTTTAATAATTTTTTTATCATATGTTTAAAAATATATGTGAATAATAAGTATAATATTAAAACTTATATCTTTTCATTAATTAATATAAATTTATTTTTGTATAAACTATCCAAATATTAAAAATTCTATTTTACTATTTCATATAAATCTATATTACACTAATCTCACGATTTTTAAGGTTTTGTATGTTACTCTGTCGTTCAAATTTATCATCTAATTCTCTATAATTAAATTATAAATTTTACTAATAACTATTTATTCAAAGATCTATCTAATTTGAAGAGGAATATATTTATCAACTAGTACGATACCCGTGTACTATACGGGTACTTACATATATTATTATTTGTAATAAAAAATTTAAAATAAATTATTTTTATTGTAAAATTATATATAATGAATATAAAAAATAATGAATAACTAACAATAGTAGTAATTAATTCAAAATGGGGTCCGTATTTTTTCACTTAATCTTCTTATTTTACCTAAAATCTATGATAAAACGCAATAAAATGATTATTTTATGGTGTATTACTGAATTAGATTTTATTATATTTGTTATAACATAATTTATGTTGTATTCATATTTTTGAAATTATTTTTTTAATAAATGTATTTTTATTTATAATGATAGATATAATTAATTTTTATTTTATATATGCAATATGGATGTTGGTAACGCAAAACACTCCAACCGGCTTGAAATCGGTTTGCCTCCTTCTTCCTCGCCGATAGAACGTCGCGCTCCTGCACAAAAACTCTCACACCGGAGGGGTTTTCCCGTGAAGAGTCTCCGATGCTTAAGTCAGTATATATTTGTTCAATTTTCCAAAAGTAAAGAATGGATAAATCGTAAACCCTAAAAAAGACCCACTCCCCTATATATAGGAGTGAGATACCTGCCCTAAGAGCTGCTCGGCTATTTGGTGAGCTGTCCTGCCCGCGCTGCCCGTCCGTACACACACAGTACGCGTATTGTCAGAAAAGTCAGGGACGTCAGAGATGGTTACTGCCACTTTTACTCTGCACCACTGGGTTCTCGCCACGTGTCCCCTTTTACGCTGAGGGGAAATATTCCTTTGCGTAGGCCGTTGGGATCCCTTGATATCACCCACGCGCCTACTCGCGTTCAGGCCACGCTCTCGACTGTCTCCTTCCCGCTACGCGCTCGACATGATCGAGCTCCCCTCGGTGGGAACAGTGATGTTATCGTCGACTATAGGCGTCAGCCCCCGTACATGGTCTTACGTCTCTCAACTCAATGCTTGGGATCACTTGAGAAGATCTTGCCAGCTAGGTCGATCCTCGACCAACCCTGCCATTCTGCTCGATCTTTTCTGCTTTGGTCGATCATCCTTTAGCCCACGCGGTTTTCTCCCTACTTATGCCGGTTTGACCGTCGTGATGAGCCGGTCTGTTCTTTAGTCATATGATATCCCATATCATCTAGTCCCCCCCACTCTGGTCGAGTCTGAATGACTCGATCTAAGAGTGAGTCCGAGCTATCTTCTTCGTTTCACGTATTTTTCCGATTGTTTTTTGTCGATGTCGCCTTCTGGTCTCCTCTCTCGATCACTCTAGTTGATGTTGTTACCTTTCCTCGACCGCATGGTTCCTTCGACCGCGTGGTTTCTTTTATTGCCTGCAATGATCGTTTTTCATTTCTCTTTATTTTTAGCGCGATTTCCGCCTGCCACATGTCTTCCTTCTCTGTTCCTTTAATCATCACGTCTTCTCGTACTTTGTGCCGCTCCGATATCTGCGCCTCTTTAATTGTTTCGGCCGTTGGATCTCCTTTTATCTAACGGTCCTATTCTCCCAATCTTCACCTTATTCAATTGTTCTCCTACAAATACGACACTTAGTCATTTTTGCAGCTTTTCTCACCCTTGCGATTTTGAACCTCCTTTGCGCTCCGTACTTTCCTTCTGCACATTGCTCTTGCCTGCTCTCAACGCCTGTTCAAGCACTTTCCGGCAACCACTTCTCCACCGCGACCATGAGTAAGTCTTCTGTGCTCCAATTTTATATTTTTGTGTGTTTACTTTATCAATTTTTTCGATTTTCCTGTTGCTTCTCCTTTTTCCCCAATTCTTCTCGCCTCGCTTGCGGCCGAAAAAACCTACCTTTCCTGCTTTTCCAAAACCCTAATTCCTCTTCTCTTTCCCTCAATTTTTGCTTCTTCTTTTCAGATTCCGCTGATTCTAACGTGCCGAGCCATCAGTTCAGTGAAGATGAGGCAAGCGCATCGTCTTTTCCTGTTCGCCGGCCTGTTCCTCACTCGCCTTCCCGCTCCGTTGAGGAAATCTACAATCCCGTTCCCCTCAGTGTTCTACGCCCTTCTGATTATACCCCACCTTCTCCTCCTCGCCAATCTACACGTCCGATTGATGAGTCGGATGGGGATACCCTCGATCACATCCCCTTGAATCGTCGCCGACCGGCGTTCGGGGCTTCTGACGCTGTTGAAGAGGCCTTGGATGCTGCCGAAGCCGCTGCTGAGGAAGACGAAGACACTATTCCTCTTTCTCGCCATTCCATTTTTGCTCGAGCTGCTTCTTCATCTATCCCCGTCTCTACTTCTCCTACAGCTGCTCCTGAGAAGGGTAAGTCGGCTAAGGCATCCGCCTCTTCAAAAAAGTCTTCTTCTTCTTCTCGCTCCCTCATAGCTGGTTGGTTGGATGCCGAAGAATATGGCTATCCTACCAATTGGGCTTTTTTGTCCCCAGGCCCACGAGACACCTATGACCATCCTCCCGAAAACTGCTATACTTTCTTTGAAATTCAATTTAAACTTGGCATCCGCTTTCCCTTAAGCCAGGATTTGATCGATCTCTGCAAGTGGTTCGATCTACCCTTGAACCAACTTCCACCCAACGCCATCAGATTTATTACCATCTTCGTCATCCTTTGCCGCGTTCGTCTAGGTCGGCTTGACCTGGATTTTTTCCATTACTGTTATACTCCTTCGAAACACGCTCAAGGGATCTACCTCAAGGGCCGCAACGACGTCCATTTCATTTCGGATACCCCTTCAAACGTTCCCCGTTGGAAACACAAATTCGCTTTTGTCGAGCCCAAACCTGCTTTCCCTTGGGCCCCATCTCCCTGGCTTAAGGAACTCCCTCGAGAGTACTCCGTGCCTCCTGCCAACGCCCTCTTCGACCAACGGATTGCAGTATGGAATAGCAAGCCCGTTGCATCGAAGACCCTTCTGGAGGATGATGACCTTCTGCATTTTTGTGGGTTGCTTACCCATAAATCGTGCCCTCTTCCTAGTCAAAAGACTTTAAATCTTATCCTGATCGAGGGCGACCCAGGTGTGCATCTTTACTAAATAGGCTTGAGCATCGCCATATTTGTCTTATGTATCATATGTTCATTGCGGTTGTGACCTGCGTGTACGTTTTTTGCAGAGATGCCCACTATTTCCGTGCCTAAAAGGAGAGCTCCTCTGAAGAAGAAAACCGCCGCGGAGGGGTCGAGTGCCAAGCCTGCTGACTCCACCACCTCCCAACCTGTGCGCTCGACCTCTCCTCCCCCGAACATAACTGTCGAGCAACCTTCTTCAGTCAACCTTCCAACCGAGCAGCCCCTCGAGCCATCAGAGCAGCTCGAGCAACCGTCCTCTCCTCCGCTGCGTTCTCCCACGCGCGATCAAACGACCCCGGTCGTACATATTCCTGCTTCTCCCCAGCAGACCCAGCTAGTGGAGAATCCACTTAAACGCTCCGCTGCTGGGGAAGATGAAAATATTGCCAAACGCTGCCGTGTTGATGAAACTGCCCTTTCGATCACAACGCTCGACGGTCCGGGGTTTTCCCATTATCTCAGGGATGTTCTTCCCCCCGTCGACCGTCCCACCGACCATTATAACGATGGTCACTCCCTTCGCGACCGCGGCCAACGGCTTGCCCACTGGCTGGCTCAGGTATCTCGCTGTTTCTCAATGCCTGTCCATTTTTATTCTTCGTCTTTCGCTTGTTAAGTATTCCAACATTTTCTACTATGTGCCCTTGTAGGGAATGGTCGAGCTCGCGCCCCTAATCGAGCAGACCCTCACAAGCCCTGGTCGGTCTATCTCGGCTCTCGAGCGGAGTAATCTTCGCCTTGGCACGCAGCTACAAGAAACTATGGCCAAGGCAAACGATCTCCACGATAGGCTGTTGGCGTCGGCTGCCCGTAACAAGGCCCTCTCTGAGGAAAAAGATACGCTCGAGGGGGCTTTGAAGTCCTTCGAGGAGGCCCTCGCAGCAGAGCGAGCAGAGAAGGAGGCTCTCTTAGCCTCCAAGAAGGCTCTCGAGACTGCGCTCGAGGAGGAGAAGTCGGCGCGAGCGCGCGAAAACATTGCCTTCGAACAAAGGGCTAAGCCGTTGGTCGACGAGGCTGCCGTTCGGGCTCGACGAATGGTCTTCCATACTACAGCTGGCCAACGCCTCCTACAAGCTTACCGCGAACAAGTGGTTTCTACATTCAAGCAGTCACCACAATATTTGAAGGATGTGCAGGACTATGGCACCCATTGTTTTGGGGCCATAATGCAGCAGGCAGGGGTCCAAGTCGCTGAGGACGGGTTTGAGGAGTTTAATATGGAGGCCATATGGGATGCTATGCCCAAGGCTCCTGTCGGCTATGAGAGCGCCCTCGATTTGCCTGATGACCACGACTGGTGGTCCGGTCTGCTCGAGCACGTCGTGGAGCAGGATGATCTGCTGCGGCGTACCTTCAAGCTCCCTGCTGGCTACATTCCTCCTCTTGCTCGTCAGGCTCAATCTACTGACGGAGCTGGCTCGACCTCTGGCTCAAGTCGCCCAGCTGAGCTTGCGGAGCAGCAGTCCGAGCCATCGCACGAGCCGACCTCGACCGGCCCTACTGCCAACGTTGACCCATACGCTAACTTATAGGCTTGTAACTTGAATCGCGTTTGAACGCTATACTCCGTATTGTGAAATGAATGTTATTGTAATTTCACTATTTCCCTCTATTTGCCAGTCGATGCTTTCTTTCGTTTAATGTTTCCGTTACAAAGTCTGCATTGTCTCCGTTCGTTAATGTTATTCTTATCAACTTAGTAAGCTACGCCATTCATCCACCTGACTAAACGCCATTCATCCACCTGACTAAACGTCATTTCCACCTGGCTAAACGTGATCTATTAATGAATTTTAACAGTCATAAACACCTCCTGACAGGCGGTCATGCAGCCTTTCGACCTTAATAATGGTGGATTTTTCGTCTCCGAGCACATGTCCACCCTCAAAGGGGTGGTCGATACATGCGACCATCCAGCCTCTCGGCCTTAATCATGATGGATTTTCTGTCGTCGAGCACATGTCCACCCTCAAAGGGGTGGTCGATACATGCGACCATCCAGCCTCTCGGCCTTAATCATGATGGATTTTTTGTCTTCGACCACTCATTCAACATAGGCCACCACATATATGCAATAAAATTAAAGCAATCAATTAGGCACAGTATTGAAAGTTTGAACAGGAATTTCATTAATTCAAATTGGGAATTTCAGTACATTATTCTGTTGTGGAAAGTCTCCGACAAGATAAAAGACAAAAAATTTTAAACATAATATTTCTTCAAGTTAGCCACATTCCATGACCTGGGGAGTGATCGTCCTTCGGCATCCTTGAGTGAGTATGCACCTCCCGCATGAACCTTCTCAACCAAATATGGTCCTTCCCAGTTGGGTTCGAGCTTACCCACGTGCTTCAACACGTCCACCCTTTTCCAAACTAGGTCGCCCACCTGGAATCTCCTCATTTTTACCTTCCTATCATGTGCTGCCCGCATCCTCTGCTTGTATGCCTCAACTCTGATCGAGGCTTGCTCTCGAAGTTCTTCGATCGTGTCTAGGGCGGCCATCATCAGGTTCTCATTTTGTTCCACCTCATACGTGCTCGATCTCTGTGACTGGATCTCGCCTTCAATTGGGAGCAATGCCTCCATGCCATATACCAAGCTGAATGGTGTTTCTCCAGTGGTCGATCTTGGTGTCGTTCGGTAGGCCCAAAGTACTGATGTGAGCTCGTCGACCCACGCACCCGACGCCTTCTCCAGCCTCGTCTTTAGACCGTTCAATATGATCCTGTTGGTTACCTCGACTTGTCCATTGGCCTGCGGATGGGCGACTGACGCAAAATGTTGTTCGATTCTCATGTCTTCGCACCATGCTCGAATCCGTTTGCCATTGAATTGCGTTCCATTATCGGACACCAACACCTTTGGAACACCAAACCTGCAGCAAATATTGTTATATAAAAATTGTATGACTTTCTCTTCCGTGATTTTTGCCAGCGGCTCAGCCTCCACCCACTTTGTGAAATAGTCCACTGCTACTATCAAAAATTTCCTTTGCCCCGTTCCTTGAGGCATCGGCCCCCCCAGGTCGACACCCCACTGCGCGAATGGGATTGGGGAACTCATCGTCGTCATCGTTTCAGCAGGTTGGTGGATAAGCGGTCCATGTTTCTGGCATTGTAAACATTTCCTCACCATCACCTTTGCGTCCTCCTTCATGGTCGGCCAAAAATATCCTGCTCGCAGTATCTTCGCCACCAAAGACCCCGCCTTACTGTGATCACTACAACATCCTTCATGGGTCTCCTTCAGTACGTATCGCCCTTCTTCTCGCGTCACACACCTCAGGTGAGGTCCGGCGTACGACCTCTTATACAACACTCCATTATGCTCGAAAAACCTTCTTAACACCTTCGCCCCTCCTTCTCTCAACTCCTTCAGTATCAAAGTTCTCCAATCGTCGACCTCTTCAATCTCCGCTACCTCATGCTCGACTGCGCTCCTCTCCATGCGCAGCAAAGTGACGCTTCTGCTCTTACAGTCGACCAGACTCTGCACGATTTTGGATAGCAGATCTGCTCGACCATTCTCACCTCGGGGTATCTGCACTAATTCGAACGAGTTAAACTCGTCCCTCAACTTCTTCATTTCCTCGACGTACCGCTGCATTCTTTCTTCCTTTACCTCAAAATCCTCCTGAAACTGGCCCACCACCAACTGAGAATCAGAATATACTTGAATTTTTCGAGCTCCCCCTGCTATGGCCAGCTGCATCCCTTTGACAACCGCCTCATACTCCGCCTCGTTGTTTGATACCTTATGCTCGACTTTGACTGCAAACTCCAAGTTGTCTCCTTTGGGCGAGATTAGAACAATGCCCAAGCCTCCTCCCACTCTCGACACCGAACCGTCCGCAAACATTTGCCAAACACCTTCTTCCTCCTCCTCCCCCTTCGTACCTTCTTGTATGAAATCAGCCAACGCCTGCGCCTTTATCGCCCTCCTTGGCTCATATGCTATCGCGTACTCGCTCAACTCGACTGCCCATTTGACTAGTCGACCCGACATCGAAGGTCGACCTAACGTCTCTCCCAATGGCATATTCGTTCTCACCTTCACCTTATGCCCCAAAAAATACGGCCGCAACTTCCTCACTGTTACTACCACCGCTAGAGCACACTTCTCGATCTCCGAATATTTTCTTTCCGCCCCTTGCATTATTTTACTCACGTAATAAATTGGAAATTGCACTGCACCTTCCTCCCTCAACAAAACCGAGCTTACCGCCAGTTCTCCGATAGATACATACAGCACTAGATCATCCCCCGGAACCGGTTTAGCCAATAGGGGCAAGTTAGCTAACACCTTTTGCAGCTCCTCGAACGCCTTCTGGGCCTCCTCCGTCCACTGGAATTTCGAGCTCTTTCTCAATGTTCGAAACAAGGGCCCGCTCTTTTCCGCCACCTTGGATATGAAGCGACTCAAACCCGCTATCCTACCCGTCAGAATTTGCACCTCTTTCACCTTGGTGGGTGGCTTCATCTCGATCACCGCCTTCACCTTTTCCGGGTTGACCTCGATCCCTCTCTTCGTCACCATGTACCCCAGGAACTTCCCCGACTTCACCCCAAAAGAACACTTAGCGGGGTTCAGTTTCATGCCATACCTCCGCAACGTTAAGAACGTCTCTTTCAAGTCATTCACGTGATCAGCTTCCACCCTACTCTTCACCAGCATATCATCGACATAAACCTCCATATTCCTCCCCAGCTGCTCCTTGAAGATCTTGTCGACCAGTCGCTGATACGTTGCCCCTGCATTCTTTAAACCGAAAGGCATCACCACATAACAATAGGTGCCTCTGCTCGTAACAAAACTCACCCTCTTCCTATCCTCTCGCGCCAAAGGGATTTGGTGATATCCTTGGGATGCGTCCATAAGGCTAAGCAATTCACAACCTGCGGTAGAATCGACCAACTGGTCAATTCTAGGCAATGGGTACAGATCTTTCGGGCACGCCTTGTTTAAGTCACGAAAATCAATACACATCCTCCACTTCCCCCCAGACTTAGACACCATCACCGTGTTCGACAACCATTCAGGGAACTGGATCTCTTTGACATGACCCGCCTTCAGCAACTTCTCGACCTCCTGCTCGATCACTTTATCCATCTCCGCGCCATGGTGTCGTCTTTTTTGTTTCACTGGTCTCACCGTTAAGTCGATGTTCAAACGGTGTTCTATCACCTCCGCTTTTATCCCTGTCAACTCCTCAGCCGTATACGCAAAAACATCCGCGAACTCTCTGATCAACGCAATCAACTTCGATCTTATGGGCTCCTCCATCTCCTTGCCTATTCGGAATTTCCTCTCTTCACACCCTTCTACCATCTGGACCTCCTCAATCTCCCCTCCTGGCTGCATCTCCACCTTTTCTTTCCCTTTATCCGCTCTTTCCTTCTCTTCTTTCGACCTCGAGCCCCCAGGTCGGCTCGGTACTCCCTCCTCCGTCTTCGCTCGCTTCCTCGAGAGCTGCTTATTATTGCTCACCGTGGTCTGATAGCAACTTCTCGAGGTAAGCTGATCTCCTGCGACCTCACCAACGTTTTCCCCCACCGGATATTTGATCGTCATGTGGTACGTCGACACGACCGCTTGGAAAGCATTTAAGCTAGTCCTTCCCATAATAATGTTGTACGAGGATTCCGCTCCAACGACCACAAACCTTACCATTCGCACCTTCCTCGTCACCCCTTGCCCTAAGGCAACAGAGAGGCTTACCTCTCCCATCGGCATCACCTCGCCTCCGTTGAATCCATATAAGGCTGTGGTCACCGGCTTCAGGTCAAGATTGAGCTCCTTGTTTATCTGCACAAAACAATCATAAAACATCACATCAACCGAACTCCCCGTATCAATAAACACCCTCTTCACATCGAAACCCGCCACTTCCGCCGTTATCACCAGCGCATCATTGTGGGGCAACACTACTCCCTCGGCATCTTCCGCCCGAAAACTTATCTCCGGCATTCGAGCAGTGATCCCCACCTCCTCTCTCTTCCTCTTTATTGCTCGAACATGGCCTTTCCTCGCATTGTTCGAGTCCCCATCTGTTGGTCCCCCCGAGATCATGTAAATCGTTCCTCTCTTCACCGGGCCTTGATCTCCCTGGCCTCCTCGATCTTGACTCCCCCGTCTCCTCTTGACTCCTCGATCACCCCGTTCATCTCGAGGATCACCATCCTCATCATCATCTCGATCACTCCGCTCCGCCGAATCCTCTCGACACTTCCCTTTATCCTTCCCCTTCGCCTTCCCTTCGCACACGAACTCCTTCAGATACCCTGCCCTGATCAGGCGCTCGATCTCATCTTTGAGGTGTCTGCACTCCTCCGTCTTGTGCCCATAATCCTTATGGAAACGGCAATACTTGTTCGACCTGGGCTGTGTCGGCCCCTCACGCCTCGACCTCGGCCACGTCACATCCTTGTCCCCTATCTTCCTCTCAATGGCCACCAGCACCTCGCCCATCCTCGCATTAAGGGGCGTAAAGTGTTGGAACCGCTTTCCCCCCAGTACTGGTCGATCCTTCCACCTGTCTTCTCGCCCTCGATCAGTCCTGCCACGCCCCTCTCTTCTAGGCGATCTCCGACCCGGTGATACTCTTCGAGGCGAGCTTACCCTCCCCTTCTTTGGCTCAGGCTTAGCCAACTCTTCCAACTTAGCAAACTCAGCCTCCGTTTCCTCCAAATTAATGTACTTCTTACATCTCTTCAGCACGTCATCATACGTACGAGCGGGGGTTTTAGCCAAAGATGTACGACAAGGCCCCGCTCGCAAACTCCGTATCAACCCTCCAGCCTTCACCTCGTCCGAGGCCGTGGGGATCTCCAAACAAGTTTGATTGTATCGTGCGACATACTTACGCAATGATTCCTTCTCCCCTTGCCTCATAGCCATCAACGTCAGATACGTCTTTTCCTGTGCCACCGCACTCGCATACTGGGTCATCAGCTTTTCCGCGAAATCATCAAAATCCTTGATCGATCCATGAGGGAGTTGCTGGAACCAATCGAGCGCGCCTCCCCTCAAGGTCGAAAAGAATGCCCTGCAGCTAACCGAGTCAGAATAACCATGCAACACAGCCAAATTTTCAAACGCCCTCACATGCCTCGACGGGTCAGTGGTCCCATCAAACATCAAACTCATCTCTCTTAAGTTTGCGGGCAATGGTGCAGCCAATATATCCCTCGAGAACGGATGTCCTCGAGCACGCCTTTCAGGTCGACCATCCATCTTGGCCTGCAACTGCCTCACCTGCTCCGCGAGCCTCTCCATCTCACGATCTCTTAGGGCCCCATCTCCTCCATAGCTCGACACGTCTTCATCCACCATCGTTGGCCCAGCAGCCACTCGCGAAAGGCTTTGAGTGACCTGCTGAACCGCCTGTGCCGCCGCGTTCGCCACCATCTGCTGCATCTCCTGCCTCGTCATCACCACCTGCTGGCCGGGACGCGGTTCCCCCATCGGCAACGGTACCGCTCCTTGTACCGTCACTCCTCGCTGCAGCGTCGCAGCCAGATCTGGTTGCGGCAGCGTTGGGGCCGCCGCGCCTTGAGCTATGCGGGTCTCTTGGGCCCGATTTGAGCCCACATCATCCTCTGGTTGCACCGACGCGACTTCTACGCCTTGGGGAACAGGCGTCGGAGTCACCGGTGTACGCAAGGGTCCAGAGAAGCCCGGAGGTGGGCCTTCTCCAAACGGCCTTGTCATCGTCCACGCCTCATCGAACGATGCCTGCAAATCTCTTTTAGGAATTCCGTCCGCCATAGCTACCAAGCTTCAAAAATCTCAGCACACTACTTTCCGAACGAAAGTCCCACAGACGGCGCCAAATGGTAACGCAAAACACTCCAACCGGCTTGAAATCGGTTTGCCTCCTTCTTCCTCGCTGATAGAACGTCGCGCTCCTGCACAAAAACTCTCACACCGGAGGGGTTTTTCGGTGAAGAGCCTCCGATGCTTAAGTCAGTATATATTTGTTCAATTTTCCAAAAGTAAAGAATGGATAAATCGTAAACCCTAAAAAAGACCCACTCCCCTATATATAGGAGTGAGATACCTGCCCTAAGAGCTGCCCGGCTATTTGGTGAGCTGTCCTGCCCGCGCTGCCCGTCCGTACACACACAGTACGCGTATTGTCAGAAAAGTCAGGGACGTCAGAGGTGGTTACTGCCACTTTTACTCTGCACCACTGGGTTCTCGCCACGTGTCCCCTTTTACGCTGAGGGGAAATATTCCTTTGCGTAGGCCGTTGGGATCCCTTGATATCACCCACGCGCCTACTCGCGTTCAGGCCACGCTCTCGACTGTCTCCTTCCCGCTACGCGCTCGACATGATCGAGCTCCCCTTCGCTAGGTCGATCCTCGACCAACCCTGCCATTCTGCTCGATCTTTTCTGCTTTGGTCGATCATCCTTTAGCCCACGCGGTTTTCTCCCTACTTATGCCGGTTTGACCGTCGTGATGAGCCGGTCTGTTCTTTAGTCATATGATATCCCATATCAGATGTCAAATAGAAGATCATCAAAATATGATTATTTTGAGATATTACATGCCATATGAAACTCATATCATTTAAATTTGAACATTTCATGGCAAAATAAAACCGCACTAAATTTATTAATCATAATACTCAACTATTATCTTATTCTAAAATTTAATGTCATATAATATTACTAAAATAATTTTTTAAATTAACAACCCAATTTTGTTATATGCAAATATTTGATATTTATAACAAACAAAATTTTATACTCTAATAGCTTACGCAACACGAATTTCTATTTACGCTGCGTAGTATAAGAGTCAAAACGCGACAAATTACGTTATAAATATTTTAAAATACTAAAAAGAATATAATTTCAATATAAATGACCGTTAAGGCAAGATTATATTATTTATTGTGAAACCCCGTGCGTCAAGAAGGACTACAATTTAAAATATTTATTTGTTGAAAATTGAGCAGAACGGTGGAATAGAACGGTGGAATAGAACTCTTATGAAAATGGTTAGGGCAATAATGAGTTATAGTAGTTTACTAGCTTCATTCTCGAGACAAGCAGTGGAGACAACAACTTACATTCTGAACTTGGTACCTTATAAATTAGTTTTAACTACACCCACATGTGCTGAGGGCAGATACCGATAAGTTTGAACCGCAAATGGAAGTAAGGATGTTTGTAGGATATCCCAGAGGAACGAACGGTGGTCTATTCTATAGTCCCGAGGACCAGAGGGTGATCGTTAGCACGAACGCTCAGTTCCTGGAAGAAGACTATGTGATGGACCACAAGACTGGTAGGCATGTCCTAGAGGTGTTAAATGGGGTTGATACTTCAATACCACATGCACCTAATGTTCCACCACATGATACTTCAACTCGTGTTACCGACGATTCACCTGAGCCGATAGTACCTCGTCGTAGTGGGAGGGTTTTCAGGCAGCCTGATCAATTCATGTTTCTAGGAGAGTATTATGAGAGAGTATTGGATGGACTTGATATCGACCCATGGACCTACGATGAGGAACTCCAAGATCGGGATGCAGAGTCTTAGAAAATTGTGGTGGAGATTCAGATAGAGTCAATGGGCTCCAATCAGGTTTAGAATCTTGTAGAGCCACCCAGTGGTTGTTCGCGTCATTCGATGCAAGTGGGTCTATAAGAAAAAAAGAGGATTGGATGGGACAGTTGAAACCTTGAAGGCTAGGATTATTGCGAAGGGGTATATTCAAAGAGGGTATCAACTATGAGGAAACTTTTCACCGGTAGTTATGCTCAAATCCATCAGGATTCTCTTGGCTATTTCCGCTTATATAGATGGATGTCAAGGCAACTTTTCTTAAGGAAATCTGGATGTGGACATCTATATGCAGCAACCAGAGGGTTTCATTGCAAAAGGCCAAGAGCATCTGGTTTGCAAGCTTAATAGGTCCATTTATAGACTAAAGAAAGCTTCGTGGTCTTGGAACATATATTTTGATGAGGTTGTCCAATTGTTTAGATTTACCTAATGTTTAGATGAGCACTGCATGTACAAGAAAAGTGACGGAAACGTGGTGGTATTTCTCAAGCTATACGCAGACGATATTGTTCTCATTGGAAACATTATGAGGACATTCTCAGACGTGAAGGTATGGTTGTCCAAACAGTTTAATATGAAGGATCTGGAAGAAGAGAGACACATTGTTGGGATCAAGGTCATTCAGAACTGTGAAATGAGAATGTTATGCTTATCTCAGTCCTCGTACATAAGTAGTGTCTTGGCGTGTTTTAGCATGAAGGAGGTTCCTTATGCATCGACAGTAGGAAGCCTTATGTATGCGATGTTATGTACATGAATAGATATCTGTTATGTCGTGGGCATAGTAGCCAGATATCAAAGTAATCTAAGACCAGAGCATTCGACTGCGGTGAAGCATATACTCAAGTACTTGAGAAGGATTAAGGAGTACATTTTAGTTTACCGAGCATGCGAGTTTCTCTAATTGGGTTAAATTACCCGTTGGAGATCGAGTAGGAGAAGCTCGAGGGGACCAAAGCTGTCGAGAACTTGTTACCAAATCACGATCAAAACCAATCAACGAGCCGAGGCCAAAGAGAGAAAGAAGCCAATGTTGAGTGGAAAGATGCCGAGGGGGACTAAGCTCGAGCCACATGGGAAATTAATGGAGATCCAAATAGGAGAAATGGAGGACCAAACCACCAAAGTCGGGAGAGAGTTGGAGGACGAATTACGAAAACAATTGGTGGAGTTGCTGAAGGAATTCAGGAACATATTTGCCTTCTCCTCTGAGGAGTTGACGGGAATCGACCCGGATGTCATGGAACACAAACTCAATGTCGACCCCCTCAGGAAGCCGGTGAAGCAGCGACTTAGGCATCATGGAGCTGAAATCGACAAAGCAATTGAAGTCGAGGTGGACAAGTTGCTGAAAGCCAAACACATCAAAGAGATCCAATTCCCTGAATGGATATCTAACACAGTAATAGTGAGGAAATCACTGAACAAATGGCGTATGTGCATCGACTTTCGTGACTTGAACCTGGGATGCCCAAAAGACCATTATCCTTTGCCGAGAATCGACCAGCTAGTCGACTCCCCGACTGGTTGTGAATTTCTGAGCATGATGGACGCATCTCAAGGGTACCACCAGATTCCTTTGGCCCCGGAGGATCAAAGTAAAGTGAGTTTCGTGACGAGCAAGGGGACATATTGTTATGTCGTTATGCTTTTTGGCCTAAAAAATGCAGGAGCAACTTACCAGCGATTGATGGATCGCATGTTCAAACCTCAGACTGGTCGAAATATGGAAGTATACGTTGACGACATCTTGGTGAAGAGCAAGTCCTCGACTTCACACCCAGGCGACTTAAGGGAAACATTCAAAACCCTTAGAGCGTTTAGGATGAAGTTGAACCCGAGCAAGTGCGCCTTTGGAGTAAGGGCGGGACGATTTCTAGGCTATGTCGTCACAGAACGAGCAATCGAGGTAAACAAAGAAAAGGTGAAGGCCATCCTCAACATGGCTCCACCATGAAACATTAGAGAAATGCAAGTCCTGACAGAGAGAATCGCGGGATTGAGCAGGTTCATTGCTAGAACAGCCGAAAAAAGCCTTCTTTTTTTTAAATTGCTCAAGAAGAAGACGACTTTCCAATGGAGTGACGAGGAGCAGATGACGTTTGAAAAATTGAAGGAATTTCTGAGCGAGTTGCCCCTGTTAACTTAGCCTGACCTAGGAGACGAGTTGGTATTGTACATCTCGGTGGGGGAAGTTTCTTTAAGTTCAGTATTACTGCGAGAAGAAAGAAGTTCCCAGCAGCCGATCTATTACACAAGTCGAGTACTCCAAGGTGCGGAAACAAGATATTCCGAGGTCGAGAAAGCCGTTAATTGGTGATAACGGCTAGAAAGTTGAGGCCGTATTTTCTGAACCATGTGATAGCGATAAGAACAAACTTTCAACTCAGAGAAACCTTAGGTCGACCTACTGTCTTGGGTCGACTCGTGAAGTGGGCAGTCGAGTTGAGCGAATACTCCATCAGATATGAGCCCAGACGAGCCAAAAAGGCCCAAGCTTTGGCAGATTTTATTCAAGAAGGAACCAAGGGAGAAGAAAGGAAATGGATCATGCATGTCGACGGGTCCTCTGCGGCCAAATGATCTGGTCTGGGCGAGCAGCTCGACTTCGCCATCAGAATGGGGTTCAAAGCCTCGAACAATGAAGCAGAGTATGAGGCACTAATCAAAGGAATTCAACTCGTAGTCGGTGGCGGAGCGACAGAGATCGCGGCACACTCTGACTCACAACTCGTCGTCGGACAAGTGCTGGGAACCTGTGAAATTAAGGAGGATAGAATGATGAAGTA
>BKCP01004417.1:745201-790934 GCA_008636005.1 Striga asiatica | reverse complement strand
AGCTTATGTGACCTGAATTAGTTTAATAACAACTTTTTTTTTTCTTTTTGCTAAATAATCTGCGAAATGGATAACTTATCAAAATAAGATTTCTAGTCACAAAATTTATTATCCATGATTTTAGCACCGAATTTCATTATGTGACGAGAATAATTTTTATAATAATATTATTTCATAACTATTTACTTAAGAAATAAATCAATCAAATAGTTTCCTCTAAAGTTTCGTTGGATGAAATGAAGTAAATTCAAGTAAATATCATTGTAATAGCAAATAATTCTCGTAAAATTATGTGAGTGAATGAACATTATTCAAGTAAATTCAATTATGTGAGTGAATAAATAGTAAATTAAAGTTAGTGTAATGTGTAATAATAATTGAGTAATATTATTTAATTATATTGATAATATTGAGAATAATGAGGTTGAGTTAAAATTAAGCTAGATTTGAGTTAAAATAAAGAGAGCTTTCTTTAAAAATCCCCAATCCTAATTTCATCTGCCATGTCAGTCCCTAGGGCTAATTTTTTTCTATTTCACTCCCTACCCCCATATTCATCTTCCATTTAAATCCCTCCTATTAAAATAAATCACAAAGAAATTGCATTGTGACATCATCCTACTACCATTCATCTCATCTTATTATTTTTTTTTCCCTCTCTCTCTCTACTACTAACTTTCTTATTTTTTTATTATTTTCTTTCTCTCTCTTTCCACACATTTTTATTATTTTTTTCTCATCTTCTACTATTCATCTCTTTTACTACTTTTTTTATAGTTTTTTATTATTATTTTTTTCTCTTTCCTTCCACACAAGATATTAGTACTAAATTACAATAACATTGGTATTGTCCTACTACATTATATGTATCATTTTTGTAAACAAATATTTACAGTATATATTCATTTTCGTTCATATAAGTCCGTATTAAATGACAATATATATGTATTGCGTAATTTGGATTACGACAACACCGATGCAGTTTTGTTCCAGTATAGGTATCAATTTTGTAACTCATTAAAACAAACTATTATGAATCTAGTGTAATGCACGGGTAATAGATATTCATTAATATTTATAAATTAAAAAATTTCACTAAATAATATCTATAAATTAAAAAATATGAAATCACATGTAATACTCCCCCTATATTAATTTATTTAAAATGTTATATGAATTTAAATTGTGCAAAATTATATAAAAATATGTCTATTTAAAATTAGTACACAACTCGTATGATGTGCATAACTGATAATAAGTTACATTATTTTTAATTTTAAAATAAGTGTCATTCTAAAATTTTTATTCAAAATTCAATTTGAATACAATGTGGTTCTATTAAATAAATATTTTAATAATTTTTTTATCATATGTTTAAAAATATATGTGAATAATAAGTATAATATTAAAACTTATATCTTTTCATTAATTAATATAAATTTATTTTTGTATAAACTATCCAAATATTAAAAATTCTATTTTACTATTTCATATAAATCTATATTACACTAATCTCACGATTTTTAAGGTTTTGTATGTTACTCTGTCGTTCAAATTTATCATCTAATTCTCTATAATTAAATTATAAATTTTACTAATAACTATTTATTCAAAGATCTATCTAATTTGAAGAGGAATATATTTATCAACTAGTACGATACCCGTGTACTATACGGGTACTTACATATATTATTATTTGTAATAAAAAATTTAAAATAAATTATTTTTATTGTAAAATTATATATAATGAATATAAAAAATAATGAATAACTAACAATAGTAGTACTTAATTCAAAATGGGGTCCGTATTTTTTCACTTAATCTTCTTATTTTACCTAAAATCTATGATAAAACGCAATAAAATGATTATTTTATGGTGTATTACTGAATTAGATTTTATTATATTTGTTATAACATAATTTATGTTGTATTCATATTTTTGAAATTATTTTTTTAATAAATGTATATTTATTTATAATGAGAGATGTAATTAATTTTTATTTTATATATGCAATATGGATGTCAAATACAAGATCATCAAAATATGATTATTTTGAGATATTACATGCCATATGAAACTCATATCATTTAAATTTGAACATTTCATGCCAAAATAAAACCGCACTAAATTTATTAATCATAATACTCAATTATTATCTTATTCTAAAATTTAATGTCATATAATATTACTAAAATAATTTTTTAAATTAACAACCCAATTTTGTTATATGCAAATATTTGATATTTATAACAAACAAAATTTTATACTCTAATAGCTTACGCAACACGAATTTCTATTTACGCTGCATAGTATAAGAGCCAAAACGCGACAAATTACGTTATAAATATTTTAAAATACTAAAAGGAATATAATTTCAATATAAATGACCGTTAAGGCAAGATTATATTATTTATTGTGAAACCCCGTGCGTCAAGAAGGACTACAATTTAAAATATTTATTTGTTGAAAATTGAGCACATCATTTATTTTTTTAAAAGCAAACAAATAAATATTATGATAGGATATCAACCAATTTAATGCGTGATATATCATGTTTATCAGTTTCATATATGGAATGTGTCTTCTAAGTGATTTTAATTGCAATAAATATGGAATGTCGCGATTATGGATATCTTAAGGGATGCTTTGTACTTATATTGAAATTAAAAGACAAATTTGTTTCCATAAAATGAAAATTACCTAAAAATAAAATCAAAATATTTCTAAATTTCAATACTAAAGCTCTATTGAGTTCATGGCCACTTGTTGAGTAAACTTAATTAAACATATTCAAATACTCATAGAAAATAATGTATAAGTGATTTTGAGTAATATAAACATCATTTAAGACCGAAATTCAATGTTCTTTTATGTTCGTTGGAATTGGTACTGAAGACGCGATATTGGGTACTGAACTACCATATAAATTATGTAAAATTATATAAAATATGTCTATTTAAAATTAGTACACAACTCGTACGGTGTACATAACTGATAATAAGTTATATTATTATATTTCAAAATAAGTGTCATTTTAAAACTATTTATTGAAAATTCAATTAGAATACAATGTGCTTCTAGTAAATAAATATTTTTGTAAAATTTTTATTATATATTTAAAAATAAATGTGAATAATAAGTATAATATTACTGAATTATTTTTTATTATATTTGTTATAAAATAATTTATGTTGTATTCGTATTTTCGAAATTTGTTTTTTTACAAATATAGTTTTATTTATAACGATAGGTGTAATTAATTTTTATTTTATATATACAATATGGATGTAAATCAAAGATCGTTAAAATATGATTAGTTTGACACATAATATACAAAAAATAAAATGAAAATAAAAAAAGTTATATTGATGTAAAAAAAAACACATATTTATTACAATTATTATATGAATTAAATGATGAATGGTGTCATTCAATGAAATGAAGTGTATTAGTAGTGCTTTCTC
Source organism: Striga asiatica (assembly GCA_008636005.1). Lineage (NCBI taxonomy): Eukaryota > Viridiplantae > Streptophyta > Magnoliopsida > Lamiales > Orobanchaceae > Striga > Striga asiatica. The sequence continues at coordinate 787,469 of BKCP01004417.1, read as the reverse complement.
ATTAGTGTGTCAAGTTCATGACCATTTTACGATTAAACTCAATTAAAAACATTTTAAATCTCATATAAACTAATGTGAGAGTGATTATGAGTCATATAAATATAACTTGAGACCGAAATTCGGTGTTTTTATGTGTTCATTACAAGTAGTACTGAAGTCCCAATATCAGGTAATGCAGCAAGATAAAACTGATACTATCTAACTCTATGTCTGGTACTATTTTTTGTAGATGTTGAACAAAATTGAAATAATTCATTTTCGTTCACAAAAGTAAGTACTAATCGATCAAAAACAGGTACCACGTAGATGAAGATGCGGTACTATTTTGGCTAAAACAGTTACTATTTTAAGAATTGTGATTTCTCTAATCCTTCATCTCTATCATGACACGTGGATCGTTCACACGTGATATGGATGAAAAATAGTGGAAACTAAAACATATAGGTAGAATTTAGAGTAGTCATGCATGATGATTCTATGAGATGAAGTGTGTATGAAATGGAGTGTATTAGTAGTGTTTTCTCATTAGTGTGTCGAATTCATAACCAATTTGCGAATAAACTCAATTAAAAACATTTTAAATCTCATATAAACTAATGTGAGAGTGATTATGGTCATATAAACATCATTTGAAACCTAAATTCGGTGTTTTTATGTGATCATTACAAGTGATACTAAAGATCCAATGTCAGGTATCACAACAATATAAAACTGGTACGATCTTACTCTATGTCTGGTACTACTTTTTGTAAATGTTGACCAAAATTGAAATAATAAATTTTCGATAACAAAAGTAGGTACTAATTGATCAAAAAAAGGTACCACGTAGAAGAAGATGTGGTACTATTTTTGCTAAAACATGTACTATTTTAAGAATCGTGATTTCTCTAATCCTTCATGTCTACCATGACACGTGGATCGTTCACACTTGATTTGGATGAAAAATAATGGAAGTTAAAACATATAGGTAGAATTTGGAGTAATCATGTATGATGATTCTATGAGATGAAATGTGTCATTCAATAAAATGAAGTGTATTAGTAGAATTTTCTCATTAGTGTGTCGAGTTCATGACGATCTTACGATTAAACTCAATTAAAAATATTTTAAATGTCATATAAACTAATGTGAGAGCGATTATAGGTCATATAAACATCATTTGAGACCGAAATTCGGTGTTTTTATGTGTTCATTAAAAGTAGTACTAAAGACCCAATATCAGGTACTGCAACAATATAAAACTGGTATTATCTTACTCTATGTCTGGTACTACTTTTTGTGAATGTTGACCAAAATTGAAATAATCCATTTTCGTTCACAAAAATAGGTACTAACCGATGAAAAACATGTACCACTTAGAAGAAGATGTGGTACTATTTTGGCTAAAACAGGTACTATTTTAAGAATCGTGACTTCTCTAATCATTCATGTCTACCATGATACGTGGATTGCTCACGCCTGATTTGGATGAAAAATAGTGGATATTAAAACATTAAGGTAGAATTTTGATTAGTCATGTATGATGATTCTATGAGATGAAGTGTGTCATTCAATGAAATGATGTGTATTAGTAGTGTTTTCTCATTAGTGTGTCGAGTTCATGACCAATTTGCGATTAAACTCAATTAAAAATATTTTAAATCATAAATTAATGTGAGAGTGATTATGGGTCATATAAACATCATTTGAGACTGCAGTTCGATGTTATTTTATGTTCGTCGGAGTTTGTACCAGAGACCCGATATCTGGTATTAAAACACCATAAAGCTGGTACTATCTTACTCTAAGCCCGGTACCAATTTTTGCAAATGTTGACCAAAATTGAAGTAATCCATTTGCGTTGACCAAAAGTAGGTACTAATTGATTAAAAACAGATACTACGCAAAAGAAGAAGCGATACTATTTATGTCAAAACTAGTACCGTTTTAGTAATTGTGATTTCTTTAATCCTCCATGTCTACCATGTCACGTGGATCATTGACGCGTGAATTGTTTGAGAAATAGTGGAAGTTAAGAAATATAGATAGAATTTGGAGTTAAAACACATTCTAAATCTCATAGAAACTAATGTGCGAGTAATTTTGAGTCATATAAACATCATTTAAGACCGAAATTTAGTGTTTTTTATGTTCGTTGCAGTTGGTACTGAAGACCCGATATCTGGTACTAAAACACTCTTTAATGAGTACTATCTAACGTTAGGTCTGGTACTAATTTCACAAATGTTGACCAAAATTGAATAATCCATTTTTGTTGACCAAAGTAGGAACTAATTGATTAAAAATAGGTACTGCGTAGAAGAACTATTGGTACCATTTGTAGTAAAGCTGATACCATTTTACTAAACATAACTTAAAACTTTCACATCATTTTTTGAGAATCTATAACCTGTTGTTGTATGAAATTTAACAACTCAAATTAACAAACAACAAGTTGTATTTGAAAACGAAATAAGCATAAATTTGTGTATTATTGATCATTTCACAAAAGTACAGGAAGTCGGTTTTTCTGTTCATAACCGAGAAGTTTTAAAGTCCGTGTACAATGTGCCAGAAAGGATCCCCGTACAGTAATAAATCTGCTATTTATAATATGGCGATTTTTTTTTTTGTCCGAGGTAGATCAAATCGCATTTAATGTTGAGCAGCTTCAATAAAGCGGCGTGTAATGGAATGAGAGAACATCATTGTTGGTCCAATCATATACAAACAGCATCGCCTGCTTTGAATTTTGATCCTCTCAGACCTCGGTTTAATGGATAATCTTTAATATAAACGTCTACGAAGTCGGTTTTCTTTGTCTTTAGTGTGAAGTCGGTTTCTGAAACTTGAAGATTAGTTGGTTGTTTCTTCAATTGTTGATACTCGGTCATCATTCAGTTGCACCGAGTTGAACTAAGTTTTTTGCTATAAATAATTCTAAAGGACCATTAATAGTATAGAATAATCGATTCTTCAACTAATCATGGGAAATCAAGTCGGTCATCAATAGAGAGGCCCCCAACATTAGTAGATATTTGGGCTTTAAAATAACAGCTGATGTTGTCAGTGTTTTCAGCAATTCCGACTTGATTATTCTCCGACTTCTTTCTTTTTGGCAACCGACATGAGAACACTTGGTGTTGTCGTTTAATTCTTTGCTGGTAGAGAAGTAATATTGCATAACGGCTCTATTGACGTGGCGGTTCTTAAAAGACGTGTCTGCATTTAATGGGTGTAACGGACAAAATAGTGGTATGACATGGCATCTTAAGACTATCCCACGTGTACTAATGATTACTGTAACGTTACGCCGTTTAAGGACACGTCCGTTACACACGCTAATTCCGGATTGTTCAACGGTCATAAATCACAAACTATAAATTGTGGTCGGTTTTAACCGTGAAGAGCTTTTACCTTCAATCCTTGAATCTTCCATCTCTTGCTTTGATTTTCTGTGCCTAAAAACTCTTCGCATTTTCTTTTTACTCGTCATCTTTCACAAACATCGTTTCATCTTCTCCAATTTAGAGCGTTTGAAGATTTCGGTAAGAGTTTACCCTAATTTGCGATTACTTATATCCATCGATTTATAATTTGTCTTTCTTTTTCGTCATCGATCTCGGAAAAATGGTTTCTCAAGCCGATGTTAGTAGTAGTCGCACGGTTTCAGAGGATAGGATTTTTTATGATGAGGACTTAGAATTGCCTCTCGAATACTATCGATGGGATCCCCTTCTTGTCGAAAGGCTTATCTTGAACAAGGATATAGTCGAAGAAGATAAGAAGATTGAAGAGGACGCGATGTCTTTGGCGGAATATTGGAGACGTCCGGAACGTCGATGGCCTGAACCAATTGACGAAAATCGGGGTGACCGATGCCGACATCGTTCTGCTCCGTGATGAAATTCAAGTTCCTTCGACTGTTAGGTTATTTGCCCCATACTCTGGAGAAAGGATTACTTGTCCTCCTCCAGGTTGTGTCGGTGTTTTCGCGGATTCTTTAAGGTCAGGGTTAAGATTTTCTTGCCGGCCTTGATTACTGATTATTTACGAGATTGGGGTCTAGCCTTGTGAGAAGTTGCACCAAACAGTTGGAAAAGAATCATAGGCTTAATGGTGTTGCTGAAGGAGAAGGAATGGGACATGTCGACCGTCGAAGAGATTAGAAGTCTCTTCACATTTAGACGGTGTGCGGATAGACAAGTGGCTGATCCGCTAATCTGCTTTGCGTGCTCGGGGAGGCCGCAAGGCGGATTATAGTAAGTGCCTTATTCTTTCATTTTCACCGAGTCTGTTCTGACTTTCCTTTATTTTTGTACTAACAGGTCAGCGGTTTTAATATTTGCAGCCCGAAGAACAAAGGAACCGAAACTCGGTGCAGAGTTGAGAGGCCGGATTATTGAGTTGTTCAAATTGACAAAGGAAAAGTGCAGCTTCAAACTTGTTTTGAAGAATTCTAAATTGGAAGCGGCCAAGCTTTGTCCCAAAATCTCTGATCCTTACTTTGAACCAGGTATTTTTAGATTATATTTTTATAAATCTTTCCTTGAAGTCGAAAACTCATATGAATAATTCTAACTTGAATAATTATATTCGAATGCAGTATATTACCCAATTCTTGTAGTTCTCTATTTTAAAACCATAAGAGACGCCAAAAGGTTCCGTCAAGAGTGTTCAAATCTTGATCTTCGCACCAAAGTCGGGAAGAGCAAAGAGCAGCGTCTGTCCGAGATGGGTCGCAAGAAGCTAGTGAAAGCCTTTTTAAAGAACCCGATTATGAACCTCAAGGATGCCGACGTCGGTGATGGTGCGACGTCGGGGGCTGCAATTGAAGTGGTGCAGACAAATTCATTGGCGATAGCAGCTACTAGTCCAATTGTTCCTATAGCTACCACGGTTGCTGGTTCATCTGAAGCAGAACCAGTTTTAGAAACTACTCAGCCGGAGATCCAACCAATTATTGACGTGGTCTCCGATGAGGCTGACGGTGATCGAGAAGCGGTCGAAGAGCAGGAAATCGCGTTGACTAGGCAGAGGAAAAGGCGTGCAGAAAGTGTCCCAGCTGGTGAGGGACGTTTTAAGAAAAAGCATGTCAGCTAGCGCGAGAAAAAGAAGAAGAAGGAAATGTTAGTTGATAGGTCCTTCTTGCCCATCGATGAGGAGAGGGCGATGAATTTCAAACAGCCTCGAGAATCGGTTGAGAATTGGTTCTCAACTTTTGAGTCGGTGGAGATTCCCGAGTGTTGGGATCTGTGAGGATCTCGTTATGTACAAGTCACGAATTCAATAGCAAACGTAAACCTATGCGCAGTGGATCTAACCGTCTAATTAAAAATTTGTCCTGGTAATTTCCTCTAACCGTCTAATTAGAAATTTGTCCTGGTAATTACCTACAATTAAATTTTAGTAATGTCACCCGAGGGGGAGCCCATTACCGCAGCTTAATTGATTTACCGACAAATTAGAAATGGAGGCCTTTAAGAATTTTACAATTAACTTTAATTTAAAATCCCTTCTCAAACTTAGTATAATTTAATGAGGATTTTTAACTATTTATACAATTCCAAATTAATCTATGTTAATGCAATAATTAATTAACATGCATATTAACTCATGCAATTTTAAATTAATCTATGTCAATGCAATAATTAATTAACATGTACAATAAATTATGCAATTCTAAATTAATCCATGACTGTGCAATAATTAATTACATGCATAACTTATTGACACAATTCTAAATTAATCCTATGCATTACATAGTTAATTAACATGCATAATTAATCTTGCAATACTAAATTAATCTCATGTAAGAACATAATTAATTAACATGCATAAATAATAATTTAATCATAATAAATTTAAATAAATAAATCCACTGTTATGGCCATTAAATATTGAGTCTCCTTAAACAAGGAAACTGTGATAGTTCTTTCCCTGTTCAACTGGAACTCCTTTAGTAGAATCCTGGTTGATATTGTACAGCTTGGTCATCAAGGCAAAAACACCAACCACCTGCCACCGCCACCAGCCACCTCCGGTTCGCCGTCCGTTGCCACCAGTTCGACGGAAAAAACGCCAATTTTTTTCTTCTTCTAGGGTCGTTGATCTTCTTGTGTTCTCCCGGTCATCAACACACGATCACAACACGAAAAATATAATTTACAAAATTACATAATTCGATCCTAGATCCAACGAATGGATGTACATGTTTTCTAAACAAATAATTAAATCTATCCGGTCAACCCTCGGGCGAATAATTATTATAAACATTCATCCATCAATTCCTCGACATGTCCAAGACTTTAAAAATAAATTTAAAATCATACATCACATTCAACAACATTCATCAAATACATGATCGGCCATAATAGTGGATTAACTATTTTCCTGCAAAACCGAGTTATGCAAATATAATCCAATATATGGCTGCGTTTGAACACATCTTGTCAAATAAAGCCGTAAAAATTCGAACTTTGTACAAAACGAATTAACCAGGTGCTCTGATACCACTTGTTGGGATCTGTGAGGATCTCGTTATGTACAAGTCACGAATTGAATAGCAAACGTAAACCTATATGCAGCGGATCTAAAGGTTTGAAGTAGAGAACTTACGGCTTAAAATTTATGTAGCTCTGGTTGACCACGAATGGTTGACCAAAATTAATTGACCGAAAATCACGTCTTGGGTTGCACGAAGAAGATCAGATCAAAATCGGATCAAACGGATGCAAACAGATCAAATGGAAACTTGCAGCCTGGGAGCTTCCGGCGGTGCGTGAGGGCTTGTGTGGCGTCGGAATCCGGCGATCTCAGCAGCGATGGAAATCTCTCGTCGAGACAGTCGTCTGGATATGCTGTGTGTTTCAATCAGACCACCGGTTAGTTCTGTAGGATAAAATATATTTCGTCTCGGTTTACCTACAGATCTTCTACTGTATTACTCAATACACCCTTCTTCAACTTGTACAAGTGGAGCAACAAGAAGAAGATAAAGCTCGAATGAGATCTAGACAGAGAGGCGTGTGAGGCGTGTCACATTAGAATAGGAATTTTGTTCTCTTCTCATGAGCTTAATGATGTATATATAGAGCTACAGTAGGGACCCTTAGAAGATTAGGAAAAGGGCTCCTTAATTAATTAGACTAACTGTGGGCCAAGCCCACTCCTCTAATTAATTAAATAATATTAATGGGCCACCAACATTATATTATTTCACTCCCTTTTCCTAGCCCAAATTACATTTGAGACTCCAATAATAATTACTCGATTTACCTCCCCACGTTTAAGATATAATGTCCATTAATTAATTCGATTACTGACAATCAAGAATTAATTAATTTATTATTATTTCACCGAAGCTAGCGCTCGTTCATCACATTCTTATTATGCCGGAATTTAATCCACCTGCAGGGTTTAGCATAACAATCCTTCATGAGCTCACTCTGGGGACATCATCAAACTAACGCACATGGTGACCGTAAATATCCTAACAGCACATCCTATATATAATAATATTACCCAAAATAGTAGGAATATTAATCCAGCAAACTGAACCTCACCCATGTGAATCAAAGTAATATATATTATATGTATATCTGCCTGTTTAATATCTTACGAGTTAAGAGAACGCAGTAATTAACCGAGGACTAGTTCATTTAAGACGATCAGTATAAAATGAACTTCTCCTCTCTGGAATCCTGTTCAATATATAAATGTATTAGTGCAACTAATCAGTCAAGACAAACTGTACAGTTGACACTACAACCGTTCGGATGGGGTGTTCATGTCCATCTAGGTTGTGAACAACTATTCTTGTTCGCAAGTGACTGATAGAGTGATCTTCGGTTCGCCCGATGACGACCCACACTATCTAAGTGCAGAACAACAGAACGTAAAACTTGTTTAATCTAACACGATTCTCATTCATAAAGGGAAATATGTAATAAAATGCAAAGCTAAGCTTTCAGTATATAAAACTAACACAGAGATCCCGAGCAAGGTTGAGTTGCCAGGTCATGTTATCGATGTTGCTCGGGTCCAAATGATGGTGTGGGATCCGAGAGTTGAGATTGGTGTGTCCTCATTGCCGAGTGCTTACAAGTTTAAATATGCCAGGGCTTGTCTCGGCCGGGCTCTTGTCAGTTTAGTCATACTGAGGATGATTTTCGGCTGAATGCCGCTCAAGTTGATGAAAAGAGGCATACTTTGGAGCTTCGGGATGGAGCAATTGCATCCCTGAAGGAAGAAGCGGCAACAAAAGAAACGACATTGACGATTAAAGTCGTAGAGAAAGATCAACAACTTTTAATTGCTCAGGGCGAGATCGAAACTTTGAAGACCGAGAAAGTTGTTGTTGACAATGAGGTACTCCGACTATCTAGTCAAATAATTGCATCCGAGGAGCGTGTTCGGACTCTGGAGGATCAGCTTGCTCGGTGCGAAGTTTTGCTACGCAAAGAGTAGGAGGCTCATGAATTCACTCGGAACAAGCGTACCGAGGCTGAAGAATTACTTTCAAAGAGCCAAGATACCATCGCGCCGACCTCAGCAGACTTCAGGAAGAGAAAATTAAGTTTGCTGAGCTGAAGTACAATGATGGTCTCTGAGCTGGAAGAATTCTTGAGGCTGAGGCCATTAGGGTGAAAGCAGCTGGTGAATCTGACTCTGAGGATGAGGATCGGGAGTTGAAGATGAACACCTGCATAAATCCCCGCTGGGTTATCGAGCGTTTTGATGAAGGTCTTTACGACATCGAGGAGTTGCAACTTTATGTTCTTCGCAAGCTCGAGAATCACAACTTTGACCCAAAAATTGAGACTGCGCATATCGATGCTGATGAAGATGAAAAGGAGTTTTGCGAGTGGCTCTTTGTTTTTGCCAGTGCTGAATTGGAAACTCCTCATCTTCCTCCATTGAACAAGGAGAGAGACGCTTGCCTTCGTCGGTCATTTGTCAACATGCTCTTAGAGACCGAGAAGGAGAAGAGGGCCGAACTTGCTCATGTCTATGTCAAGACATTGGCCGAAGTCAACATGGAGGAGGAAGTTGAAAAGATGACCCTTGAGCAAATTTGGAAAGCGGTATTGGCTTTTCTTGAGGGAAAAATTCGAGAGCTGTCTCAGGGTGTCAAACAGCCAAAAGAGACTGAGGTTCATGGAATCGCTGAGGAAGATCCAGGTTATGATGAACGCATTCCAGTGACGGTCTCGGAAATTGAAAGGACCGCTAAGGCTGAAGAAGACCGAGTTCTGGAGAGCATCGACAGGCAGATGTATGTGCAGATCACCAGGGAAGAATGAAGATGTTGAGGAGACTGTGAGATCTGAAAGAATCGGTGAGACCAGCAATGCTCCAAAAATTTATGAGGTTCCGAAGGGAGATGATGAAGCAGGCCCTTCTGGGAAAGATGATGGTGCTGGGATATCGACTTAATTTTTTTTTTTATTATTATTGAAGTGTACCGGCATGTCGGTATACTTAGTTTCTTTTAAAATAGTTTGTAATAGTTTTTGAGATAATCTTTTATTATGGATGAACGACTTTTGTTGGATTTTCTTTCACTCATAACTTTTATTGCTCAAGTAGTTTGAACTCGGAGTAAGTATAACAATGATTCAACTTTTAACTCGGGTTTTCAAAGATCCGACATGATTTTAAATAAACATAGAGATGTTGGATTAGATTGAGAATCAAAATCGAGTTAAAATATACCTAATTAGAATACTTACTTAGTTTCCGAGCTTGAAAATGAAATGTCGGTTTATTTCCGACTAACGTATTCAGTATTTTTTATCTTTACTGAATATGTTATAAGTGTTCAAACTTCAGCAAAGTTCGATTTACTGGAATGGGCCCCATCAACTGATTTTATCAGAAGTTGATGGAAAATGGGATTTTGCCTTATTATAATCGATTTCAGGGTTTGAATTTAAAGGCATTAATCCATTTATTTGAAATACGCCCTCAACCTTCCCAAGCTATAGAACTTGGTCTTTCAAAGTTGTTTGTTGACGGGCGTTTCCGGTCAACGGTTAGAAAGTTGAGCAATGAAAAGGTAATGGGGAAAAGACAAAGGAATAAGGTTTAATTATGATTTTATTAAAAGATCACGAGGTCGGCCTCTCGTACGAGGTCGACACTTGCGATATACTTACAAATTCTTACAGAGTTCTTACACGAATCTAGAGAGAGAAAATGTAGAGAGAGTCTAGACAGTTGGGATTCAACAACCCAAAATTAAATGAAGTGGGTTGCTATTTATAGTGGCCTTAAATGTGGCACTATTCAGGTACTGTTCACCGGTCTTGTCGTACAGTGTTCTTGCAGAGCAGTCCGGCGCCTCCCTGACAGAATTCAATGCGATTTGAGGTTTTCCTCATCATTGCCTGGCAGGCATTTAATGCACACATGGGGGTCATTTAATGTTGGCAGGCTTTATGTCTTGGCTAGAGGAGGTAGGTCGGCAGGCTAGGATGCCCCGTCCAATCACCAATGATTACTCTCCAAGTGGCATTATTATACTATTATCGAGATTGGCATTCCTCATTGAAGGTCCGTTCTGAGACCCCAGGTCGGCACCTTTTTCCTTTTTGCTCCTCCAGTTCCGGGGAGCCTTCCTCCAGATCGTCACTTATCAGGCCAGCACCGGAACTTAACTGTCGCAAACGCCGGGCTAACGGACGGACCCGCGGGGGTGTCAGGGTCAAAAAGTTTCGGAGTCCAGCTCGGCACCTACGCGCTAGACCGGGTCCCCGGTCCGACTCTCGAAGTTTCCTTGTCCGGTTTTCTTTGGGGGCAAATTCGGATGTCAACATACAGGCCCCCGAGCTCGGAGGTGGTGCCTTCGGCATCATCTGTGAGGTCGTCATTTAGGAGTACATCCGAGGTCGGCACGTAGTTACTACTTCGCAAAGTTTATTCTCCGTCTCTTCGCACATCCTTCCCAGACCCGAAGCGACGGGCCATTTAATGCGTCGTGACCGTTACGCTTCCTGCCGATCATGAAAAGTCGCGCCGGTTCAGAGCCTTTACACGTGTCATTTGTTGAGTCGTCCGCGTCAAACGGCGTGTCGTTTCGGCGAAGTGGCAGCTTTTGGGGTGCGTGATACCCACGCGGTCGTTTATGAACCGTTGGATCGCTTCTCTGCCAACCGTCGGATCGTGCCATAATTTTTGAATTTTAAATGCTGTGCCACGTGTGATGCTGTGATTGGTCCTCCGTGCGTATATATACGGGTCATCGTCCTCCTCGAAGGGTTTCCTACTTCTACAATTTCTGAGCAACCAAATCTCTGAGCTACCGACTTTTTCGAACAGAAATTCAAGGCGACCTTTTCAAGATTCTCAGGACTTCCTTCGACGACTTTCACCTCGGTAACTCCGCTTATCTTAGATCTTCTTTTCTTTTTCTATTTTCGATTATGTCGAACCCTTCTGGTAACGCAACCGAACTCCATGCCGGAGATGGCGGTTTCGCGGCGGAGGAGACCGGGGAGTTGGTGGTCTACTCCCCTCCGACGACTGAGGCGGCGCAGCCGCTCACAGTCACTCCGATTTCGGCTATCCGCGTTACGCCGGCGGCGGGCCTGCGTCGTGGGGGACATCCGGACTTCCCCACGATCGAGATCATTGACCTCGGCTCAGGTCAGTCTGATGCCGAGGAGGCCAAAAAGGAGACCGGCTCCGTCTCTCCCGTTGAGTCTGACGTCGACGCCGAGTTGGTAGAAGAGACGCTTCGGGGCGACACCCATGGGAGAGAGCGGGTCCCCATGGCTCGTGAGGATGCCGAGGTCGACGCCGCGGTCGAGGCCGCCACTACGGCTCCTTCGGGATGTTGGTGCCGTCCTTCGCGGGTGTGGCCGTCCGCTGCTTCTGCGACCGCCTGGACAACCCCGTCGGTGTTGACCGACCTTGACTTGGCCAAATTGAGAGGCAAGGCTTGCTTCGGCGCCGGGGTGAGGATCTTTGCTCCCTACGCGGGTGAGCGCATCCACTGCCCTCCGCCGGGTTGCATCGGCGTTTATCGGGCGAGCATCTTGCTCGGTCTCAGATTTCCGCTGCCGGGGGCTTTGAACAGTATCCATTGCGACCTCGGCATCGGCATAAGCCAGCTAGTCCGGACAGTTTTCGCTCGGCTCGTCGGCCTCATTGTCTTGTTCCGTCAGCAAGGATGGGCGGACCCGACTAGCGCCGACGTGGGCTCCCTATTTGTTTTCAAGAAGTCCGGAGAGACCGGCAATTATTATAACTCCGTCGCCCCGGGCATGGACAAGTCGTTAATTCATAGGGTCCCAGAGTCTCTGCACGGTATATGCCAGAGTGGTTCTGGGTCGGCGGCGAGTGGAGGACGCCCAATGCAGCTCGGCACCCGTCCACTGAATTCATCTTTGGCCCTTGTGAGTCATTTACCTATTTCGCTTTCTCTTTTCTAATTTATTATCTTTCCCTGCTAACAGGTCGGTGTTTGCGTTTCAGTCCACAATCCTCGCGTTGAGCCGAGTGACGAGCTGGTCGCGAAGGTTGAAACCTTGCTGGGTCTCGCCGAAGGGAACCGTTACTACAGAGACCTCGTCGCGGAGGAGAGTTTGATCCAGCACAACCTCTGCCCCGAGTACAACAGCAAGTCCTTCGAGCCCAGTATCTCTTCCTTCCTTTTGTGATATTACCCGGTCTTCCTTCCTTACTTGTCCTCACCCGGTCTTTCACTTTCCTTGGACAGTATATTATCCCCTCCTTCGCGAGTATGGATTTAGCTCGGTCAAAGAGGCCACCAAGTACGCGCGCGCCAACCACAATCCGCTGAAGGGAAGGAAGATGACGAGCCGCATAGATTTTCTAACCTCGAGGCAGGGTAAGAAGAAGGCCTCGGGGTCCAGCTCGGCAAGGACCTCAACTCCCGCATGGCAGCCGCGGCGGCCGGGCCGGCGTTCGTGAGGTCGGCGCCGGTCGAGGCCGAGGTGCCGCCAACCAAGACGTTGTCTCGCGTCAGAGGAAGCGCCGGCTCCTTGTAGAGGAGCCAGACGAGGAAGAGGGGGACACCGAGGTGAGGAATGAGGCACCCCCGCCTCCGAAGAAAAAGGCAGCCGTGGTAGAGGGGGCCGCCCTGGCGGGCGAGTCATCGGCCTTTGTGCACCAGGCCGGGTCTTCAACCTACATTCCGGTGAACCCGAGCCGCACCAGGCCGGGCCTTTGTGCGCCCTGGGGAGTACTTGACTTATCTTGAATGGTCCTTACCATTTTGGTTTCAAAAGCCCCGGGTCTGCTCCAGTAATTCTCTTATGTACAAGTTCTCCAACTCGGAATGAGTGAGGTTTTATTTTCAAGTTGATATATCTTTCGCTTCTTTGCTTATAGGCAGCATTCTTGAGATCAGCCATCAAGCGCGTTTCATCTATGAGATCAAGATTGCCTTTCAGGTTTTTCGAGTTGGTTTTATCACGAAAATTTGTTACTCAGTATGTCGGGGATCCGAGCTCAACAGGTACAATGGCTTACGACCCGTAAATTAGAGAAAAAGGTGTTCCCCTGTCGTGTAGCAAAATGTTGTTCTATATGCCCATAAAACATTCGGTAGTTCTTCGGGTCAGGTCCCTTTTGCACGGTCAAGTTGGGTCTTCAATCTATTTTTTATTATTTTGTTGATTGCCTCGACTTGTCCGTTGGATTGAGGATGGTATGGTGAAGAGAAGTCTCGAGTCGCTTCCCTTCAAACTGTCGACCGTTGTCGATTATGATAGATTCGGTATGCCAAACTGACATGTGATTGATTTCCAAATAAAGTCAACAACTTTTTGTTCAGTAATCGTTGCCAATGGTTCAACTTCAGCCCATTCTGTAAAATAATCGACAGCGACAATGGCAAACCTTATGCCTCCTTTTCCAGTCGGAAGTGGGCCGATTAAATTGATTCCCCATCTAGCAAATGGCCAGGGACTATATATTGACTTAAGTGATTCTGGGGACTGATTTACATTGGGCGCAAATATTTGACATCTTGCGCATTTACGGACCCAATTCATTGCATCTATTTTCAAAGTTTGCCAGTAATATCCTTGTCGAAGTATTTTGTAAGCTAAGGCTCGTGCACCATATGATTTCCACAAATTCCTTCATGAACTTCTTCAAGGACATACTTTGATTCTCGCTCGGTTAAACATTTCAGCAAGGGGGCGGAATATCCTCTTTTGTAAAGGATTCCATTGTCTAATGTAAATCGGGCGGCTGGAATTCGGAGAGACCGAGCTTCTTTAAGATCTTGCGGTAAGGCCTCAGTTTATAAGTATACAATAATCGGTGTCATCCAAGTCGGAGTTTTTTGTAGCTCAGTATTCATAACTTCATTGATTGTACTAGATGGTTGCTCCTGTTGACCGACTTGGATATAATCAACATTCTCCATCCCGGTGCTTGATGCAAGTCGGGAAAGTGCGTCGGCTGGAACATTTTGAGAACGGGGAATGTGTTCTAATTGGACGTCAATCTTGGACATCTTCTGTTTTGCAAGTGTTAGATATGGCACTAACCGAGGTTCTTTGACTTCAAATTCTCCGAGAATTTGGTTCACAAGTAACTGTGAATCGGAGAATATTTTGAGCTTGTTGATGTTCATCGACTCCGCAAGATTTAACCCAAAAAGCAGAGCTTCGTATTCAGCTTCATTATTTGTAGCTGGGAAAAGAAATTTGACAGAGTGACAAAACATCCTATTGTTAGGATCAATAAGAACAACACCCTCGCCAGCTCGGTGCTGGGTTAATGAACCATCGACATATAGAGTCCATGATTGATCTTCTTTGATTTCTTCAACTTGGGGAGTGAACTCGACAATGAAGTCAGATAGGACTTGAGCTTTGATGGCGGTCCTCGGTTTACAGTGAATGTCGTATTGGTTGAGTTCAATTGCCCACTTAACCATCCTTCCTGAAGTATCGGGTTGGTGGAGGATTGACCTCAAAGGGTAAGAAGTTAGTACTGTTATTGAATGTTCTTGGAAGTAAGGTCGCAATTTCCGAGCTGCAATGACCAGAGCATAAGCCAATTTTTCCATAGGTGGATATCGTAGCTCAGCTTCATGTAGTGCTTTGCTGATATAATAAATTGGATAGTATGGAGGTCCTTCTTCTCGAATAAGAACAGCACTGATAGCAGCTTCACTTACTCCCAAGTACAGGTACAACATTTCTTCAGGTACCGGCTTTTGTAAAGCCGGTGATTGCACTAGTGTTTCTTTAATTTTGACCAAAGCTTGTTGACATTCCTTGGTCCACTCAAATCGTTTCCCTTTCTTCATAGATTCAAAGAAAGGTTTACAGCGGTCTGTTGATTTTGATATGAATCTATTCAAAGCAGCGAGTCGGCCGGTTAAATCCTGAACACCTTTAACCGACGTGGGAGGTGTTAAGTCTAGAATAGCTTTTATCTTCAAGGGATTGGCTTCGATACCGCGTCGTGTTACAATATATCCCAGAAATTACCAGAACCGACTCCGAAAGTGCACTTTTTTGGATTTAACACCATGGAATAGTCTCTGAGGATATTAAACATTTCTTGTAAATGAGCAACACGATTAGCGGCATGAACCAACTTGACTAACATGTCGTCGACATAGACTTCCATGGTATGCCCGATTAGCTTAGCAAACATTTTGTTAACCAATCTTTGATATGTGGCCCCAGCGTTCTTGAGACCAAATGGCATCATTGTATAACAATATAAGCCACGAGCAGAATTAAAAGATGTATACTCTGCTTCTTCGGGATCCATTGGGATATGATTATAACCCGAATATGCATCCATGAAACTCATTAATTCATGTCCGGAGGTGGCGTCCACTATGTAATCGATACGCGGCAGTGGATAGCTATCTTTAGGACATGCCTTATTTAGGTCGGAAAAGCCGATACAAAGTCGCCACGCTCCAGTACTTTTCTTGACCAGAACAGGATTGGATACCCAAGTCGGGTATTTGGTTTTTTGAATGAATTTATTGTCAATTAGCTTATAGACTTCTTTCTCAAGAGCTTTTTGACGGTCAGGACCGAATTTGCGTCTCTTTCGAACAACATGCTTTATTGTTAGATCCAAATTAAGTCGGTGTGAAGCCGTATTGGGGTCAATACCTTTCATATCTTCATGTTTCCAAGCAAATACATCTGGGTTTGCCCGGAGAAATTAGATAAGTTGAGTTTGTATTGGTTCTTGAAGATTGGCCCCAATCCGAAGTGATTTATCACAGATAGGATCATCAATAAAGATTGTTTCAATTTCTTCAGATGGTTCAGCTCGATCGACTTTGCTTTTGTCTTTAAATTGAGTCCAGGTATCGAGTTCATCTTCTTCATTAATTGGTTCTTTTCCAAGACGTCTTCCACAATCTTGAGTTAAATCACTTTGAGATTTCTCTTTCGAGTTTATCGAGGTCTCGAGAGGTTCCACTTCCATCTCGATAGTCTCTGGCATCGAGTTCTTAGAATTTGATAGTTTTTCTCGTTCTTCTTGAACATTTTTTGCCATTTGTATCAGTGAAGACGGTTCATGCTACGGCTTAACCCATACCATTCCACGGGCTTTATATTGATCGCCATAGTGAGTCCCTTCTCCATTGTTCGTGGGAAATTTTAAGGCATAATGAAAGATGAAACAGCTGCACGAAGTTTGTACAAAGTTGTTCTTCCCACGATGGCGTTATATTCATTCTTGAGATCCATCACTTGAAACGTCTCCATAATAACCTTAGAAGCCTTTCCAAGAATTCCAAACTGAAATGGCATAGTTATCTCGCCAAGAGTTGGCGTTATTGTTCCATTGAAGCATTCTACTTGATCTTTACAAGGTTTTACGAGTGGGGCTCTGGCGGACTTCCTCGGCCAAAACCCCCGCTTGTACATATGACGAAGTATTGAAGCAGTGTAAGAAGTATATCAACCTCGAGGAGAGAGAAGCAGAACTTACTAAGTTGGAAGAGATGACTCGCCCGGAGTCGAAGAAGGGGAATGCAAACTCACCTAGGAGGGGCTCACTAAGAAGAGGATTACCCAGGAGAGAGGGGCTTAGTTGGAAAGATCGAGGGCGTGAGGATAAGTAGAAGGATCGACCTATTGCATGAGGCAAGAGGTTCCATAATTTCACGCCATTGAAAGCTAAGGTAAGAGAGGTGCTAGTTGCTATTGAGAAGAAGATAGATGACAAAGATGTGACGTGGCCAAAGTCGAGATTCGAGGACCTGACTCAGCCAAAGTCGAAGAGGTATTGTCGATTTCATAAGGATTATGGTCATACAACAGACGACTGCCGACACCTTCAGGATGAGATTGAGCACCTTATTCGAGAAGGGGGCACCTCAAGGAGTTTGTCTATCAGGACAGAGTAAAGGGGAAAGAGAGAATGAGGTGTAGAGAGGATTCTGTAGAAGGGAGTGACAAGGATAAGGATGAGAAGAATGATACTCGAGAGGAGCAGACAGGTCGAAGAGGGTGTGAAGGCAAATGGAGGCGTTGAGATGGTGATCGAGGGGCCCCAGCAGGCGAGACACCAACAAAAGGGGGCACGATATACATGATTTCTGATTGGCCAAGCACGCTCGAGCAGTGAAGCGGAAGAGAGAGAAGGTTAGGATGACTGCTCGAATGCCGGTGATTAGTTTTCAAACAAAGGGTACTGAGGGGGTGTTGACACCCCATAATGATACGTTGGTAATCACAACAGAGATCGCGGGGTTTGCGTGGAAAGGGTATTAATCGACACCGGGAGTTCTGTCGATGTTATGTTTTATGATTGTTTTGTGCAGATAAACAAAGATTTGAATCTAGAATTGAAGTCGGTTGTTACGTCTTTGTTTGGATTTAATGGAGTATAGGTGATTCCTTTGGGAGAAGTGAGTTTGACGGTTGCCCTGGCGTCGGGGGCGATGAGGAAGTGTGAATGATGAGATTCGTGGTCGTGGGAGCGGAGTCGTCTTACAATGTTATCATGGGGAGAACTAGCCTGAATGCTTTTCAGGTCGTGGTGTCGACGTACCACATGACGATCAAATACCCTATGGGTAAAAACGTTGGCGAAATTACAGGGGATCAGCTCACCTCAAGGAGCTGTTACAAACGACAGTGAGCAACAACAAGCAATTGGCGAGGAGACAGATGAAACCAAGTGAGTGTTAGTGTTATATACTGAAAGCTTGGCTTTGCATGTTATTACACATTTACCCTTTATGAATGAGAATCATGTTAGATTAAACAAGTTCTACGTTCTGTTGTTCTGCACTTAGATAGGGTGGGTCGTCATCGGGCGAACCGAAGATCACTCTGTCAGTCACTTGCGAACAAGAATAGTTGTTCACAACCTAGATGGACATGAACACCCCATCCGAACGGTTGTAGTGTCAACTGTACAGTTTGTCTTGACTGATTAGTTGCACTAGTACATTTATGTATTGAACAGGATCCCAGAGAGGAGAAGTTCATTTTATACTGATCGTCGTAAATGAACTAGGCCTCGGTTAATTACTGCGTTCTCTTAACCCGTAAGATATTAAACAGGCAGATATATATAATATATATTACTTTGATTCACATGGGTGAGGTTCAGTTCGCTGGATTAATATTCCTACTGTTTTGGGTAATATTATTATATATAGGATGTGCTGTTAGGATATTTACGGTCACCATGTGCGTTAGTTTGATGATGTCCCCGGAGTGAGTTCATGAAGGATTGTTATGCTAAACCCTGCAGGTGGATTAAATTCCGGCATAATAAGAATGTGATGAACGAGCGCTAGCTTCGGTGAAATAATAATAAATTAATTAATTCTTGATTGTCAGTAATCGAATTAATTAATGGACATTATATCTTAAACGTGGGGAGGTAAATCGAGTAATTATTATTGGAGTCTCAAATGTAATTTGGGCTAGGGAAAGGGAGTGCAATAATATAATGTTGGTGGCCCATTAATATTATTTAATTAATTAGAGGAGTGGGTTTGGCCCACAGTTAGTCTAATTAATTAAGGAGCCCTTTTCCTAATCTCCTTAGGGTCCCTACTGTAGCTCTATATATACATCATTAAGCTCATGAGAAGAGAATAGAAGTCTCATTCTCACGTGAAACCATCTCTCTCTCTAGATCTCATTCGAGCTTTATCTTCTTCTTGTTGCTCCACTGGTACAAGTTGAAGAAGGGTGTATTGAGTAATACAGTAGAAGATCTGTAGGTAAACCGAGACGAAATTGATTTTGACCTACAGAACTAACCGGAAGTCCGATTGAGACGTACAGTATACCCAGACGACCGTCTCGACGAGAGCTTTCCATCGCCGCCGACGTCGCCGGAATCCGACGCCGCACGCGCCCTCACGCGCCGCCGGAAGGTGTCTGGCAGCAAAATTTCGTTTTGATCTGTTTGCATCCGTTTGATCCAGTTTTGATCTGATCTTGTTCGTGCAACCCAAGACGCGTGTTGCGGTCAATCAATTGCGGTCAACCGTTCGTGGTCAACCAGATCTACATAAATTTTAAGCCGTAAGTTCTCTACGTCAAACCTTTAGATCCGCTGCGCATAGGTTTACGTTTGCTATTGAATTCGTGATTTGTACATAACGAGATCCTCACAGATCCCAACAAGTGGTATCAGAGCACTTGGTTAATTCGTTTTGTACAAAGTTCGAATTTTTACGGCTTTATTTGACAAGATGTGTTCAAACGCAGCCATATATTGGATTATATTTGCATAACTCGGTTTTGCAGGAAAATAGTTAATCCACTATTATGGCCGATTATGTGTTTGATGAATGTTGTTGAATGTGATGTATGGTTTTAAATTTGTTTTTAAAGCCTCGGGCATGTCGAGGAATTTATGGATGAATGTTTGTAATAATTATTCGCCCGGGGGTTGACCGGATAGATTTAATTATTTGTTTAGAAAACATGTACATCCATTCGTTGGATCTAGGATCGAATTATGTAATTTTGTAAATTATATTTTTCGTGTTGTGATCGTGTGTTGATAACCGGGAGATCACAAGAGATCAACGAGCCTCGAAGAATTAATAAAAAAAAAAATCGGCGTTTTTCCGGCGAACTGGTGGCGGCAGCCGGCGAACCGGCGGTGGCTGGTGGCGGCGGCAGGTGGCGGCTGGTAGCTGGTGTTTTTGCCTTGTTGTCCAAGCAGTACAAGATCAACCAGGATTCTACTGCTTAAAGGAGTTCCAGTTGAACAGGGAAAAGAACTGTCACAGTTTCCTTGTTTAAGGAGACTCAATATTTAATGGCCATAATAGTGGATTTATTTATTTATTTAATTAAATTTATTATGCCATTAAATTATTATTTATGCATGTTAATTAATTATGTTCTTGCATGGGATTAATTTAGTATTGCAAGATTAATTATGCATGTTAATTAATTATGTGATGCATAGGATTAATTTAGAATTGTGTCAATAAATTATGCATGTAATTAATTATGTTCTGGCATGGATTAATTTAGAATTGCATAAATTATTGAACATGTTAATTAATTATTGCATTGACATAGATTAATTTAGAATTGCATGAATTAATATGCATGTTAATTAATTATTGCATTAACATAGATTAATTTGGAATTGTATAAATAGTTAAAAATCCTCATTAAATTATACTAAGTTTGAGAAGGGATTTTAAATTAAAGTTAATTGTAAAATTCCTAAGGCCTCCATTTCTAATTTGTCGGTAAATCAATTAATTGCGGCAATGGGCTCCCCCACGGGTGACATTGCTAAAATTGGTTGTAGGAAATTACCAGGACAAATTTCTAAAATTAGACGGTTAGAGGGAATCTTAAGAGAACGCACGGGCCTCCCCACGGGGGACGTGTAATCAATTTTGACAACCTCAGAATCGAGAAATGGGATTCACTTAGAATGCGACTTATCTATAAACTCCCCACGGGGTCCCTGGATTTATTGCATGGCCAAATGGAGACCGACTATTAATTTCGTTAGTCATGAATGTGGTTTTGACTTATGGAAATTAATGGGCCCTTGAAAAGTCCTTCTCTTACAAAATGCGAGTTTGTAGGGCGACCCACGTAGCATACATTCTCACGAGGTGTAATAGATGTCGGTGAATTTAAGTTAATATTGTTTTGAGGATCTCAATATTGACAGTTAAATTCAAAAGTGTTTAATCTGTAAAATTTATTTGCATGATTCTCAGGATATTCATCATGTCGTTCAATCCGTTGTCTGTCATTCTAAAAGAAAATCAGCTTACTGGTCCTAATTACATTGATTGGAAGAGGAACTTAGACATAGTGTTGACTGCTGAGGGTTATAAGTTTGCTATCACTGATGCTTGCCCGGCGGTGCCGGCGGCTGATGCTCCTGAGCAGGAGAAAGAGGAGTATGCTCGGTGGAAGAAGGCTGATGAGATGGCGAAGTGTTACATTCTGGCTTCTATGTCGAATGTTCTTCAACATCAGCATCAGTCTAAGGACACTGCAGCAGATATACTTCTCAATCTCAGGGATCTGTTCGGACATCAGTCTAGGGCTGCTAGGCAAGAGGCTTTGAGTGCTCTGATGAGTACGCGCATGGCCGAGGGCACACCCGTAAGGGAGCACGCTCTCAGGGTTATGGCGCAGCTCAATGAGCTTGAGGTTATGGGAGGTTATATTGACGGGGAAACCCAGGTTGATATTATGCTCCAATCTCTGCCGAAGAGCTTTGATCAGTTCCGGTTGAACTACAACATGCACAAGATGCATATGGCTCTTCCAGAACTGCTTGCAGAGCTTCAGTCGGCGGAGGCCTTATTCACTCAAGCACCTCAGGTGCTAGTCGCCGAGCAGGCTGGACCTTCCAGGCCTCACAAGGGCAGGAAGAGAAAGAAGTCTGCAGGAAAGGCGAAGGCACAGGATGCTCCGGTTTACCCACGACCGACCCCTCAGGCTGTGGCAAAGAAACCGAAAGGAAGATGCCACAAGTGCAATAAGTCAGGACACTGGAAGGTCGATTGCCCTCTCCTCAAGAAAGGTAACTCTCTCGTTAATGTCGTAGAAACATGTTTAGCGGTTGTATCTACCAGAACCTGGTGTGTAGATACTGGAGCCACTGATCATGTCTGCAATTCTTTGCAGGGGTTCCAGGAAACCAAGCGACTTAGGGAGGGAGAGATCACCGTCTACATGGGCAATGCTACGAAAGTGGCGGCTGTTGCAGTGGGAGACGTTACTTTATCGTTCGATAGTAGTAGTTTGGTTTTGAGAAATTGCCTTTATGTTCCTAGTTTTAGAAAGAACCTTGTTTCAGTTTCTAAACTCGTTATGGATGGTTTTTCAGTTTCGTTTGATGACATGGTTATTATTCGTTTTGAAAATCGTTTCATATGTTGTGGTTCATTAGTTGGCAATTTATATGTTCTCAAACCGAACTCTCCCACAGTGCAACATAATGAATTGAATAATGTCATAACTACATCTAATAAGAGGAAGGAGTCTTCGCAGATGAATCAAGCATATCTGTGGCACCTTAGACTTGGACACATCAACCTTAGGAGGATTCAAAAGTTAGTGGCCAGTGGACATCTCGGTCCATTGGAAGAGCACTATCCAACTTGCGAATCATGCCTAGAAGGTAAGATGGCCAAGAGGCCGTTTACGGCAAAGGGGTATAGGAGCCAAGAAGTGCTAGGATTGATTCATTCTGATTTGTGTGGTCCTATGTCGATCCAGGCTAGAGGAGGTTTCGAGTACTATGTGTCTTTCATAGATGATTACTCGAGATTTGGGTACGTTTATCTGTTGCACCGCAAGTCCGAATGCTTTGAGAAATTCAAGGAGTATCGGGCAGTTGTGGAGAAGCTTCATGGTAAATGTATCAAGTCACTTCGTTCTGATCGAGGTGGCGAATACCTTTTTGGAGAGTTCAGGACATACTTATCGGAAGCTGGGATTGAATCCCAACTGACTGCACCCGGCACGCCCCAGCAGAATGGGGTTGCAGAGCGAAGAAATAGGACTCTTATGGAGATGGTTAGGTCTATGATGAGTTATTCGAGGTTACCAGATTCGTTCTGGGGTTTGGCATTGGAAACGGCATCGTATATTCTGAACATGGTTCCGTCGAAGTCAGTTGACACTACCCCTTATGAGATGTGGAAAGGGCGCAAGCCCAGTTTCTCACAGTTTCGAGTTTGGGGTAGTCCTGCACACGTGTTAGTGCAGGAACCTGGCAAGTTGGAGAAACGTTCGGAAGCACGAGTTTTCGTAGGCTATCCCAAGGAAACGAAAGGTGGATTATTTTATAGTCCCGGGGATCAGAAGGTGATCGTTTCGACGAACGCTAGATTCTTGGAAGAAGACTATATTATGAATCATAAGCCCGCGAGTAGACTAGTCTTAGAGGAGTTAAGGGGTGAAAGCGATGGTTCCCCACCGAGTGCGCAAGTAGATACATCACATAATACTGCAACACGACACACTGAGAGTGTACCAGTGCAGACAGTGCCTCGTCGCAGTGGGAGGGTTTCTCATTTACCCGACCGATGGATAGGTCTTGGAGAGTCGTCAGACTCAGTTCCAGGAGGCCTAGAATCGGACCCAAGAACTTACGATGAGGCACTCCAAGATAAAGATGCAGATTCATGGAATGTTGCAATGAAAGCTGAAATGGGGTCAATGGACTCCAATCAGGTCTGGGATCTTGTAGAACTACCCGATGGGGTACGACCCATTGGATGTAAGTGGATCTATAAGAGAAAGAGAGGATTGGATGGGAAGGTGCAAACCTTTAAAGCTAGGCTTGTTGCGAAAGGTTATACCCAGATCGAGGGTATTGATTATGATGAGACCTTTTCGCCAGTAGCTATGCTTAAGTCCATTCGGATTCTCTTGGCTGTAGCCGCTCATATGGACTATGAGGTCTGGCAGATGGATGTCAAGACAGCTTTCCTTAATGGGAACCTGCAAGAAGACATCTATATGCAGCAACCAGAGGGATTCATTGCTGAAGGTCGTGAGCATCTAGTGTGTAAGCTTAATCGGTCTATTTATGGACTGAAGCAAGCTTCGAGATCTTGGAACATCCGTTTTGATGAGGTGATCCAGTCGTACGGGTTCACTCAATGTCCGGATGAGCATTGTGTTTACAAGAAAATCAGTGGGAGCGTGGTGGTGTTTCTTGTGCTTTACGTAGATGACATACTGCTTATTGGAAACAGTAAGAAGGAGTTATCAGACGTAAAGGTGTGGTTGTCTAAGCAGTTTGATATGAAGGACTTAGGTGAAGCAGGACACATTCTTGGTATTAGGCTCATTAGAGATCGTAAGAAGAGAATGTTGTGCTTATCCCAGTCTTCATACATAGATACTGTCTTGGCCAGATTTAGCATGCAGGATTCCAAGAAAGGTATGTTACCTTTTAGACATGGAATACCTTTATCTAAGGAGATGTCTCCTAAGACGTCTAAGGAGATAGAGGAGATGAAGACAGTTCCTTATGCTTCGGCAGTAGGAAGTCTCATGTATGCAATGCTATGCACAAGGCCGGATATTAGCTACGCCGTTGGCATGGTAGCTAGATATCAAAGTAATCCAGGACGGGAACATTGGTCTGCGGTGAAGCATATACTCAAGTACCTGAGAAGGACTAAGGAGTACATGTTAGTTTACCGTGCAGACAGCTTGTTACCTCTGGGTTACAGTGATTCTGATTTCCAGTCAGATAGGGATGAAAGTAAGTCAACCTCAGGTTATGTGTTTACCTTGGGAAGTGGAGCCATTTCATGGAGGAGTGCTAAGCAGAAATGCGTGGCAGACTCCACCATGGAAGCCGAGTACATAGCAGCCTCAGAGGCAGCGAAAGAGGCAGTTTGGCTCAGGAACTTCTTAGTGGACTTAGAGGTTATACCGAGTTTGCCACGTGGTATCACCGTGTACTGTGATAACAGTGGAGCAGTAGCGAACTCAAAAGAACCTCGAGCCCACAGGGCAAGCAAACACATAGAGCGCAAATACCATCTGATTCGGGATATCGTTGGTAGAGGAGACGTTGATGTTGCCAAGATTGCATCAGAGGATGCATGGCGATAGGATCGACATAGGTCTTTTAGAATAACGGATTGATAGGACTATACTGTAAAAGCGAAAGCTTTAAGTATAAGTGGGAGATTGTTAGTGTTATATACTGAAAGCTTGGCTTTGCATGTTATTACACATTTACCCTTTATGAATGAGAATCATGTTAGATTAAACAAGTTCTACGTTCTGTTGTTCTGCACTTAGATAGGGTGGGTCGTCATCGGGCGAACCGAAGATCACTCTATCAGTCACTTGCGAACAAGAATAGTTGTTCACAACCTAGATGGACATGAACACCCCATCCGAACGGTTGTAGTGTCAACTGTACAGTTTGTCTTGACTGATTAGTTGCACTAGTACATTTATGTATTGAACAGGATCCCAGAGAGGAGAAGTTCATTTTATACTGATCGTCGTAAATGAACTAGGCCTCGGTTAATTACTGCGTTCTCTTAACCCGTAAGATATTAAACAGGCAGATATATATAATATATATTACTTTGATTCACATGGGTGAGGTTCAGTTCGCTGGATTAATATTCCTACTGTTTTGGGTAATATTATTATATATAGGATGTGCTGTTAGGATATTTACGGTCACCATGTGCGTTAGTTTGATGATGTCCCCGGAGTGAGTTCATGAAGGATTGTTATGCTAAACCCTGCAGGTGGATTAAATTCCGGCATAATAAGAATGTGATGAACGAGCGCTAGCTTCGGTGAAATAATAATAAATTAATTAATTCTTGATTGTCAGTAATCGAATTAATTAATGGACATTATATCTTAAACGTGGGGAGGTAAATCGAGTAATTATTATTGGAGTCTCAAATGTAATTTGGGCTAGGGAAAGGGAGTGCAATAATATAATGTTGGTGGCCCATTAATATTATTTAATTAATTAGAGGAGTGGGTTTGGCCCACAGTTAGTCTAATTAATTAAGGAGCCCTTTTCCTAATCTCCTTAGGGTCCCTACTGTAGCTCTATATATACATCATTAAGCTCATGAGAAGAGAATAGAAGTCTCATTCTCACGTGAAACCATCTCTCTCTCTAGATCTCATTCGAGCTTTATCTTCTTCTTGTTGCTCCACTGGTACAAGTTGAAGAAGGGTGTATTGAGTAATACAGTAGAAGATCTGTAGGTAAACCGAGACGAAATTGATTTTGACCTACAGAACTAACCGGAAGTCCGATTGAGACGTACAGTATACCCAGACGACCGTCTCGACGAGAGCTTTCCATCGCCGCCGACGTCGCCGGAATCCGACGCCGCACGCGCCCTCACGCGCCGCCGGAAGGTGTCTGGCAGCAAAATTTCGTTTTGATCTGTTTGCATCCGTTTGATCCAGTTTTGATCTGATCTTGTTCGTGCAACCCAAGACGCGTGTTGCGGTCAATCAATTGCGGTCAACCGTTCGTGGTCAACCAGATCTACATAAATTTTAAGCCGTAAGTTCTCTACGTCAAACCTTTAGATCCGCTGCGCATAGGTTTACGTTTGCTATTGAATTCGTGATTTGTACATAACGAGATCCTCACAGATCCCAACAGTGAGAAGGCACTAAATCGACCTAGTAGCTCGAGGTCGAAGGAAGAGAAGACAAGGCTCGATAAGGGAAATGAGAAGGTGGATATGCATCCTGGTGGTGAGATCGAGGAGGTTCAGATGGTGGAAGGTTGTGAGGGACGCAAGTTCAGGATCGGGAAGGAACTAAAAGAACCAATGAGATCGAAATTGATTGGATTGATTAGAGAGTTTGCAGATATTTTTGCTTATACCACTGAGGAGTTGACAGGAATTAGTGCAGGAGTGATCGAGCACGAAATTGGTGCATCTCAGGTGACTGGAATGATCTCTTATTATCTTCTGATAAAAAGGGTGACGGACCAAGACCTGAGAGTAACCTCTCTGGTTTTGGAACCTTTGTGGCAGACATGGGGATACATGAAGTTCACTTAAAGGGTCAACAGCTCACTTGGGGTAACAACAGGGAAGAGGAAGGCTATGTGGAAGAGAAATTAGACAGGATGTTTGCTTCCCTAGGGTGGCTGACTTCATTCCCAAATGCTCAGCCACTAGTCTATTTCAGAATTCTTCTGACCACTATATGCTAATCCTCTCATCAATCCCAATCTCAGTCTAGCAAAAAACGGTTCTAGTTTGATAGGAAGTGGCTAAAGCAAGATAGGCTGCAGGAGGTTATTAAAGAAGCTTGGAACTGTGATCCTGGTGGTACCTCAATGTTCATAGTCAAAGAGAAAATTAAAAAGGCCAGAGTGGCTAATCTGGAGCAGGCATTTCAGAGCCATTAGCAAAAATAACATTTCAAACCTTACTTTGAGCTTCGAAGAAATGAGAAAAGAAAGAGGAGAAAGAAATTGGGCAAAATGGGACAGACTGAAAAAGGAGCTAGATGATGCCTTGTGCTCAGAAGAGATGTTTTAGCAACAAAAAGCTCGAGCTCTAAAGCTGAAAGAAGGAGACAGGAACTCTAATTTTTTCCATGCATATACTCTTTAAAGAAGGAAGACAAATGTTATTGACATGCTCCTCAATTAGAACAATGTGCTCTGTGAAAATCAGAATGAAATTGAAAGGATAATCACTGAGTACTACTCAAATCTGTACACCTCTCAGGGCTCAACTCATGGCCACACTTTGCTGCAACTTATTTCAACTAGTATCACTGCCAAAATGAATGAAGAGCTGCTCTCCCCAGTCACTGAAGCTGACATAAAGAAAGCTCTATTTAGTATGCACCCCGACTAATCCCTAGGAGAAGATGGCATATCAACACTCTTCTACCAACACTTCTAGCCAATTCTCAAGGAGGATATATGCTCAGCAGTTCAGAATTTCTTTTACACTTGACAGATGCTCAGGTATTGGAAGCACACCCTCATTACTCTTATACCTAAGTGTCCAAACCCCACTTCACTCTCTCATTTTAGGCCAATTAGCCTATGTGCAGTGTTTTGCAAAATTATTTCTAAAATTATTGCTCTGAGATTGAGGAACTGTCTATCTGCTGTTGGGATCTATGAGGATCTCGTTATGTACAAGTCACAAACTCATTATCAAACGTAAACCTATGCGCAGCGGATCTAAGGTTTGACGTAGAAAACTTACGGCCTAAAACTTTTCTGAATATGACAGATTCGGGATGAAACAACACATCAGAGAATGGCTAGGATCACGAACGAAATGGGATCGACGGCTCGGGCTCAGCAGATGGTTGTGGTGGTGTCGTCGGTGTCAGTCGCGAGGTCGGCGGCGGTCGACTAGTGGGGTTGGCGGATCGCGGCCTTCAGGTCATGGTTCGTCAACTCTGGTAGATGATCACGATGTCTCGATTACCTTCGAGATCTTCTACTGTATCACTCATACACCTCTTCAACTTGTACCAGTGGAGCAAAAAGAAGAAGATAAAGCTCGAATGAAATTCTAGAGAGAGAATAGAAAGAGACACGAGTCGTGCGGTGTGAATTTCACGTTAAGAGACTTCTGGTATCTTCTATTTCTATTCCATGAGCTTAATGATGTATCTATAGAGCTACAGTAGGGATCCTAAAGAGAATAGGAATAGGGCTTCTTAAGTAATGGACTAACTATGGGCCAGGCCCACTCCTCCAATTACTTAAATAATATTACGGTCCACTAATATAATATTAATGCACTCCCTTTTCCTAGCCCAAATTACATTTGACACTTCAATAATAATTACCCGAATTACCTCCCCATGTTTAAGATATAATGTCCATTAACTTATTCGGTTACTGACAATCAAGAATTAATTAATATATTATATTACCAAAGCTAGCGCTCGTTCATCACATTATTATTATGTTGGAATTTAATCCACCTGCAGGGTTTAGTATAACAATCCTTCATGAACTAACTTCGGGAACATCATCAAACTAACGCACATGGTGACCGTAAGTATCCTAACAGTACATCATACATGCAACATTATTACCCAAGACAGTAAGAATATTAGTCCATCGAACTGAACTTCACCGAAGTGAATCAAAGTAATATTTACTGCATATATATGTCTGTTTAATATCCTACGGGTTAAGAGAAGGGAGTAATTAACGAAGGCGTAGTTTGTTTACGGCGATCAGTATAAAACGAACTTCTCCTCTCTGGGATCTTGTTCAATACATGAATGTACTAGTGTAACTAATCAGTCAAGACCAACTATACCGTTGACACTACACCCATTCAGATGGGGTGTTCATTTCTATCTAGTTTGTGAACCACAATTCTTGTTTCGCAAGTAACTGATAGAATGATCTTCTGTTCACTCGATGATGACCCATTCTATCGAAGTGCAAAACAACAGAACATAGAACTTGTTTAATCAAACATGATTCTCATTCATAAAGGGCAAAAGTGTAATATCATCCAAAGCTAAGCTTTTAGTATATAACACTAACACCTACATGCATTTCTGAAACTCAAGCAACTTTCTTACCTGGTAAACAACTGCTTGACAATGTTGTTATAGCACATGAAGCATTTCATTTACTCACCAGACATAGTAATGGGAAAACTTATTTTATGGCTTTGAAACTTGATATGGTTAAAGCCTTTGACAGGCTTAAATGGAAACGCATCCAGCTGACCATATTGAAAATGGGTTTCCATCCAACTTTTGTGAAGTTGGTTATGACTTGTATAACCTCCCCCTCTTTCTCTTTCAATCTTAAAGAACATGCTTCTGGATATATCACAACCACTAGAGGAGTTAGACAGGGGGATCCTTTATCCCCTTATCTTTTTCATTTAATATCTGAATTATTGTCTGCAAGGCTATATTCCGAGGCTTCAAGAGGTGGATTCAAAGGGATAAAGCTATCCAGGGGAGGGCAAGAGATCTCACATCTCTTATTTGTTGATGACATGTTGATATTCTGCAAGGCTGAGGCTTTCCAAGATCAGAAGCTCCTCCACATTTTGCATGATTACTATCTCTTTACTGGGCAATAGGTGAATCTGGAAAAGTCCACCATTTTCTTTAGTAAGAATACTCCCCAGGGGATCCAACATCAGTGTTGTCAGGTTCAAAATGGCATCAAGCTCCACTCCTCATCCAGATATTTAGGACTGCCACTGGATATTGGCAGATCCAAAAGAGAAGCATTTTCTTATGTTCTCTCAGTGGTAAAAAACAGAATCCAAAGCTGGAAGAATAAGTGGCTTTCCCCTACTGGAAAGGAGATTTTAATTAAAGTTGTTATCAATGCCCTCACTGTCTTTACTATGTCTTGCTTTTTGCTACCTAAAAGCCTCTGCAAAGATATTGTTAGTGTATGTGCAGGTTTTCGGTGGAGCAAGGGGGAGAATTTTAAGAGAGGGATTCACTGGAAGGCTTGGGAGCAGATGACTCTCTCTAAATCTTATGGTGGCCTGAGGTTTCAGGATATCCAGCTTTTCAATGAAGCTTTGATTGCCAAGCATATTTGGAGGCTTCTGACTCAGCCATAACTTCTTGTCAGCAGGGTTATCAAATCTATTTTTTGCTGCTCATAGGAAAAAATAATGCCTCATGGCTATGGAATAGTTGGTTGAAAGTAAAAGATTGTTGTGGCAAATGGATGCTATCTGTCATCAGGAATGGTAAGGGACTAAAATCATAAATGACTTTTGGGTTCCTGGTTTGAATGGGAGAAGACTCTCTTTTATTTCTAGTACTGGATCAAATTTGGTGTGGGTTAAAGACCTAATGTTACCTGATGGCAGTGATTGGGATGTCAACATTCTTAGGCAAAGCTTCTCATCAGAAGGCTGTTTAGCTATCATGAAGAACTCCACCATAAACCCAGAACTTGATGATAAATGGATTTGGACCCAGGATAAAAATTGCACCTTTACAGTATCTAAGGTCTACTCCCATCTCACTCACCAAAAGATTCTCAGCATGGACAAAGCACAAAGCAGTGGGTCTTTCATTAAAGACCAGCTGGTGAGAAGCAGGTTATGGAGGCTTAAGGTTAAAGGTAAAATCAAAAACTCTCTATGGAAATGTGTATCTGACATATTACCTGTTGGAGTGAATTTAATCAAGAAAGTGTTGGATGTTGATCATATCTGTAATGTTTGTGGGATGACTGAGGAGACAATAGAACATGTTTTGTTTTTCTGTTCTAAAGCACAACTTGTTTAGAAGTTGGCCCTTATTCAATGGGAAGGGCCTAAGGGTTCAGACACTCTAAAGGAATCACAAGTGTTCGAGGGCACTTCAAGGCTGACCCATCTCATAGTCGCTACTGCATTTAATGACTAGACAGAATATGAGGAGGTTCACCGGCACTCGTACTTTGAGAAAAGAAGACAATAATGAAGATGGTCTAGGGATGATTAGTGGAAGTCTTGTTATTGTTTTCTTCTTCTCTTTATTTGTGATGTATTGTTTATGGGGGTTTAGGGCTCAGTTGTGGTCATAACTGCTTAAGTTTCCCACGCTTTGTACTTGTTATTTGTAGGCCACCTGCAAGTGGTTCTCTCTTATTTCGGCTTCAGACTTGGTCCGCTCTCTATTCAAACTTTGGTTTGGTCTTTAAATAAGTATTTCTATCGGTTCGAAATAAAAAACACCCTTGTTGATAACGGGCTGTTATCAAACAAATTATTCGCGTATAAGTAAAGGTTAAATATGAAAGACGGGCCAATATGAAGGATGGGAGAGGTCGCCAATACAAACAAGAGATTGACACAGTAAGATAATTAAGAGGGTAATATATGTGTATGACTGTATATGGAAGTAATTTTTTGCTATATTTTTCAGTTTCTTTTGGGTACAATAAATGCGATATCGATACATAATCAAAGTGAAAATGCAATGATTGTTGTTTGCCAACTAAGGGCATATGAGTCTAACATGTGGTTTCACGCAATTTTCAACTATTGATGATGATGATGATGAGACCGATTTGGGCAATAAAATGTTCTTGTTCACACTGACCAGAGAGATCAACATTTGACGTTAACTAGCGGATCGATACTCGAGTTGGGGAGAGATTGACGTAAAATGTGTGAGCTCTTTGGTTTAAGTTGCAAGTCTAGGCTTGAGATTATACGAGCCCAATGTAGCATGGGTCACGTGGTTCCCGGTGTGAGTGGGTCGGTCTGAAATATTAATGCACAACAACCCTCAAGTGCTTTTCATTTTTTATTTTAATCTCACTGTTCTCCACTCTGAAGATGTCTCGTCCATAAATTGAGATTATACACGCCTCGACGCTCTACTTGTACATAATGAATAACAAACTCTAAAATTATGATAAGTTTCACCGAAAATTCAATTTGAGATCAACACCCTCGATGAAAGACGACAAAATGCCACTACACACATACATTTTTGTTCATTTTTGGGAACCAACTTTTGCAAAACCAAGGATTGTTGAGAAATTATCGGTTTTTGGACAGATTGATATATCACTTGTGTTGACTTGCCCCGCCGGAAATGCTTGACGAAGCTTGTCTGGTCGTGCTCTCTTTTTGATGAGGATGATTTAATTTTTCAAATTAGGGTTTTCCCTATACAGTTTTCTTCAGACATTTAAAAAGTTTAAAAGGTAAATTGACAACCATACTTGGTTATATTTAGGTCTTTTGTGCTAATTAAGGAGCAAAATAAACATTTTAGTGTTTGAGCTAATAATGGATAATAAATAGCCTCGCACCATAGACTAGATAATTTATCCAAAGAATCCATGATTAGATCCAATATAACAGTAGACTGAGGGATAACACATGGGCCGCAATCATTTCAACCAAATGCATGACTAATAAATGATTAGGTGGATATCCATCTAATTATTCAAAGCAAATTAGCCCAAATAAGATATAATTGAATAGAGACCACTAAAGACGCCATTGGCTATAAAATATAACCGACTTTGACTGACCAAATAATTTTTAGACACTATTGAAATTAAATCCAACTCAAATTTAATCCAACCAAACTCTCTTCAATATTATCAATATAATTAATATTAAATAGTATCAATCAAATTTTATATGTGCATCACATCAACTTTATTTAAATATTCATGTACTCACATATTTTTAGCTATCTATTTTCAATCATCTCTCTTTTACTTTTATAGTTCATCAACTTTAACCTTTACATTTTAAATACTTTATGAAACGTGGGTGTTTACCGTAGAGTTCTCTAAGTGTATTAGACATAGAATTGTTGTATGTTTTTTAAACTGTGTTGTAACACCAGAATAAGTATAATTACGGAAGCACAAAACTAGAGATAAAAACTATTCGGGGAGCATCCCATTACTCCTTAGAGATCTTTCATTAATAGATAGATTGTGCACGTAAAGCCCGAATATTTATTACTATTTATAGAGCTTGACTTTATTTCCATAAATATTAAGTTTCCTAATTTGATGCATTTATTTTATTATTTGCATTAAATTGAGTAATTAGTATTATATCTAAGCCATGGAGAATTTATTCGATTTTTATTTATTAAAATCGAATTTATTTAGCCCAGGTATTGGTTATATTATTATAACCGTGCCTTGGATGATCGAAAATTTATTAAAGCGGACCGAAGCCAAATAATTAAGTTATTCGAGCCTTATCATTTTCGAGCGAGTCCAATTATTTTAGCCGGCCCATTTAAGTTAATCGAGCCTATGTTCGATTTTATTTCGGCCCATTTCATTTTAGTAAATCGAGCCCATTTTAATGTTCGATTTTATTTTAGCCCATTTTAAAAATCGAGCCTACGATGATTTTTAAATCCATTATTTTAGTAAGTTTAACCGACTAATTAATTTAGTCGAAGACCCAATCAATTTTTATTAGCCCGGCCATTTAATATTTCTTAAGTCTATGTTTGATTTAATCGAGCCTAAGTGTTAGGGTTTTATAGTCCCGATTCTGGAGCCCAAGAAGACACTGAAAACCCTATTTTATCTCCACTATAAATAGAACATCCCATCATCTCCCAACTACATTCAAACCCTAGCCCAACACTCCATTCCCTCTTCATTTTCAAGACCCACCATCTTCAAGCTTTCACCTTCCAAAATCCAACCAATGTTCCAGCGAGCCGCCGCCGTCCGGAGACCACCCCTCCGGCAAGCCGCGACCCAGCCACCGACGACCCGAACCAGCCGCGCCTTGTCCCTGTTTGCGCACCTCCCGCACCAGCTCGACTTCACGCGACCAGGCCCGCACCTCAGCTCCTCATGCGTCCACCTGTGTCCGTACGTTTCTCCCCAGCTTGCAGTTTGCCCTTTTAATGCGTGCCTAGCACCCTCCGCATGTCCCATCCGTACGAGAGCCCTCTCAGCGACGAGACATGCGTTCCCAGCTCACGGTCCGTACACTTGAGCCGCTTCAGTCCCGAGTCCACGACCCTAGACCTGGTTCCACGCGCGCCTAGCCCAGACCCGCACACGTTGCATCCGTAGAACCCAGCAGCTGTAACGCCCCACTTTGATTTTAAATAAATTTCGGAGTTTCCAAAAATCAGTTAAACATTTTTCGAATTCATTTCCGAAAACATGGGCATTATTCACAACATTTATAAAGTCCAAGTCTTATCTGGACCCACGGGGATTCGTAAACCGATTTTCGTAAGGTTTTCATTAACCCAATTCACAACGTACCTAACAAGATATTCAACATTTTTTTCCCAAAACGACAGAGGTAACTATTAATAAAGAAAACAGGCGAACACCGTTCGAATACATCGGGATACAACAACTCAAAGAAATTAAAACTGAGAGACTCGCCAAAGGCGGTCTAGAACCTCAACAAACCAACAACACTACTACAAATTATCACACTAAAAACCAACAAGCTACATAAAAGCACAAGGAAAATAGCCCCTGACCACTGCTACAAAGCCTAGCTAAGGGTTACAATCCAAAGCAAAAGAAACAACAAAAAGAACAAAAGCTGTCAAAGAGGAAACTAGCAGCATTAACCCACAGCTGAGATGAAGTGAAGCCAGTCTGAATGAGCAATCTGCACCACCACATGCTCAGGCATCAATGACTTTTGAAAAATCCAGAGGTTCCTGGATTTCCAGAGCCACCAAAGAAAACACGTGGATAGTTGAATTCGAGCTTCGGCCACCTCAGAATGATCCAAGGAACACACCTGATACCACCAATCAGCAAAGGATTCTGTTCTGTGCCTAATGCCATCCCACTGGACAGGGCTGAGCTCCCAAATTCTTTGAGCTCTAGAACATTTGAAGAGGAGGTGCTCCAGAGTTTCCAAATCTTCTCCACAGATTGAGCAGGTGATGTCCAGATTCACTTTCCTTTTAAAGAGTTGCACTGCAACTGGAAGGGTGTTGGTGAGACATTTCCACAGAAAAAACTTCAATTTTCCTGCAATTTTCAATTTCCAGTGTCTGTATTGAATGGCCTTATTGAGAGAAGAGGCTGAGCTGCTTTCAGGAAAGTCTGTCTGCAAGTATTTCATAGATACTAGGTGCTTGTAAGTACTAGAAACAGAGTAGTGACCCTTCTTCTCTAATCCCCAAAACAGCCTATCACTTCTGTCAGAATTAAGGGATTTAATACCAAGAACAGCATTGCTATCAGAATTGTCAAAAACCTGCCTTACAAGCCATTCATTCCACCTATTTCCCACTGGCAGCATCAAGTCCTTAACCCAAATCAAGTGACCTCTAGCAATAGGAATTAAAGTAGGAGAAGGTTTGTGAATGTTAGGAACCCAGTTAGGATCATTGATCCTGGTAGATAGACCATTTCTCACTTCAATCCTTAACCACTTTGCAAAAAAAGGCATAAATTCCATCCAACTGTTCCACATCCATGATCCTCCCTGAGTCTTATTAGCATGAACAATTGAGGAGTTTGGAAAGTACATGTCTTTAAGAAGCCTGCTAACCAACAAGTCAGGCTGAGAAGCCACCCTCCACAGTTGTTTGCAGATCATAGCTTTGTTGAAGAGCTGCAGGTCTTGAAAACCAAGGCCTCCTTGCTGCTTCTGAAGGGACAAGTAGCTCCACTTTTTCCAGTGAATGCCCTGAGCTTGGTCAGCACCTGTGTTCCACCAAAACTAGGCACATAATCTAGAGATTTCTGAACACAAGGTAAGTGGCAATTTAAAGCAGGACATTGTAAAAATTGGAAAGGCTTGAAGCACAGCCTTGATTAACACCTCTTTGCCAGCAGGACTAAGAAATTTTGATTTCCAGCTTGAGAGTTTGTTTTTTACTGCAGATAGAATGAATTCAAAAACCTCAATTTTTGCCTTGCCAATGCCAAGGGGAAGCCCAAGGTACCTAGTAGATCTGTGAGGTGTGATGCCATTCAGAGCAATGCATATTAAAGTCTGGAGATGCTGAGGAGTATTTTTACTGAAGAAAATTGCAGACTTATGAAGATTCACTGCTTGCCCTGTGAATAGTCTGTATTGCTCAAGGAGATTCATTAAGATAGCAGCCTGATATGTACCAGCTTTGCAAAAAAACAAGGAGTCATCTGCAAAGAGTAGATGAGATAGCAAAGGACCATTTCTGGATATTTTCATCCCTTTGAGCATACCACTATTAATAGAGTTCACAGTTCAAACCTGTTTAGTCGAAGGCAATTCAGCTAAAATTATAAAAAGGTAGGGGGATAGAGGATCCCCTTGTCTTATTCCTCTGGAGGGAGTGACAAACCCACTAAGAGAACCATTGATTTTAAAGGAAAAGCTTGTAGAGGAAATGCAGCTCAAAATCAGCTTAACAAAGTCAACATGAAAGCCCATATGCAGCATTATTTTTTTCAAAGAAGACCATTCAACACGATCAAATGCCTTTATGAGATCCAATTTAAGAGCCATGAAATAATTAGGGCCAGAAGAATGCCTATTCAGAAAATGGAAGGCTTCTTGAGCAATAATTACATTGTCCATCAATTGTCTGCCTTCCACAAATGCAGCTTGGAAATCACTAATGCAATGAGTCAAGCAAGCTTTCAGTCTAAGAGCCAAAATTTTAGAAATGATCTTGTACACCACACTACATAGACTGATAGGTCTGAATTGCCCCATATTCTCAGGATTTAAAGTCTTTGGAATTAGAGAGATCACAGTATGGTTCCAGTATTTAAGGAGCATACCTGACTGGAAAAAGCTCAGAACAGCTGGCAAGAGATCCTTCTTAATCAGACTCCAGAAATGTTGATAGAAGCTGGCAGTCATTCCATCTTCTCCAGGAGATTTTTCAGGATGTAGGCTGAAAAGAGAGTGCTTCACCTCCTCTTCTTCCACAGGCTTAAGTAAAGCTTGGTTCATCTCATCTGTTATTGAAGTGGGGATAAGGGGAAGAATTGAATCTCCTCCCCAGCAGCCTTCAGTGGAGAAAAGATTTTGGTAAAATTCTTCAATGTGTCTCTCAATTGCCCTCTGAGAAGTAAAGATGCTGCCCTGAGGGGAGACCAGCCTGGTAAGTGCATTACTCCTCCTCCTTTGAAGAGTCAGAGCATGGAAAAACCTAGTATTGGCATCACCTTCCTTGAGCCATCTGGATTTGGCCTTTTGCTGCCAAAAGAGCTCCTCTTGTTTATGTGCTTGGTTGAGGTTTCTCTTTGTAGACTCCCATTTCTCCCAGTCAATAGAGTACTTATCCACATTCAGCTCCTCATGTTTATGGGTAAGAGTAGCAATGGTTTCTTGATTTTTGGATTGGAATGTTGAGCTCCATTTGAGAAGAGCTATTCTGGTGAATTTGATTTTCTCTTTCAGCCGGAAAAAGAGGGTTCCATGAACTTCAGTGGCCCATGCTGACTTCACCACATCTTCACATCCCTCTTTGCTGAGCCACCTTTTGTCAAAATGAAACATATTTTTCTTTTTTTCTCTGGGAAGACCCTCATCAATAAGGAGTGCAGAATGGTCAGAAGCACTTCTAATCTTATTGGTGACAAAAGCATTTGGGTGGTTCTGGTTCCAATCAAAAGAGCCAAAGGCTCTGTCAAGCTTCTCTTCCACCAGATCAGGGAAAGCCCTATTGTTACACCATGTGAAGGAAGGTCCCTCCATCTTAAGCTCCTCTATTGCCATGCTGTTGATAAAGTTTTTGAAACCTGAGAAGGTGCTGGGATGTCTGAGATTGCCTCCTGCTTTTTCAGAGAGTGAAAGAATGTCGTTCCAGTCACCTATGGCAAACCAATTATTACCCCAAGATGCTTTGTCCTCAATCAGAGTTTCCCATTGAATAGTTCTAGCAGCTCTAATAGGACTGAGGTAAACAAAAATTCCCCATTGAGAGGCTACCTGGGGGAGGATAAATTCCACTGCAACATAAAAATCTTTAAGAACTATTTGCTTAATAGTAACTTGAGCTTTCCGAAATAAGGCAAGACCACCACTGAGACCTGAGGGATCCACAGTAATAAATCTGTCTTCAAAACCCAACTTTTTACTAACAGTTTGAACAAAAGCCTTAGTTTTTTTTGTTTCTGATAAAAAAAGAAAATTTGGGTGATGAGTTTTCAGCAACTCTCTGATTTGGGAAATTGTAGAGGGCCCACCCAGCCCTCTACAATTCCACACCATGGCTAACATTTTTCACTTGGGTGCCACTCTAGGCTGGCCACCCCCACCTTTTCTGGAACCATTATTAGTTTGGAAATGTCACCTTGTTTCAGCTGCTTGGCACCTTTATCAGACACTGAGAACTCACCTTCTTCATGAAGCCTTTTATTGCCTGAGACATTATCAATCACAATGGGAAGGCTTGATTCTCTTTGAAGTCTGCCAGATTTACTCCCCAACCTTTTCCAAGTTCTAGAAGAGCCTGGGAGTGATTTAGAGACAGTCCCTGCTTGAGGTGCTACTTTCAAATTTTCTGCTATCTGCTGGGCTTCAATCTCCATAAGTCCATTTGCTTCACTAATCTCAGGACTGGGTATTGTTTGTTCATCTCCAGTACCAGACTCCAAGTTTGTAGAGGAGAGAGAAACTACTGATTTCAGATGATTAGGTGATGAAGTTGGACAAGGAGTTTGTGACCTTTGATTCCCAAGAGATGGAGATGTCTCTTGAATAGGTATGATCTGATTACTTTGCTCTGTCCTGCTAGAAGAAGCTTTGAAAGAGTTCCCTTGATCTGAGTTGGAAGGAGAAGTAGGAGTAGGAGAGTTCCTATGCCCAGAAATATTAGTGCCAATCATCTCTGCCCTTCTGCTACTTTTAACCAGTCTCCATATTGACCCTCCTTGAGGGAATTGCTTTTAATATCTTGAAGACGTTTTTGGCAAGTTCTGTCTAGATGGCCTATTGTGCCACAATAATGGCAGAGGTTCATGAGTTTCTCATACCTAAACCCAACACTGACTGTCTGATCCCCTAGTCTGATGTGAGCTAATCTGGGGATTGGTTCATCCAAATCCAAAGTAACCAGAAGTCTTAGCAATTTGCTTCCATGACTACCTGAATTGACTATAACCACATTGCTGACATCTTTGAAAGTTTTACCAATCTTCAATCCTACTTCAGTACTCATCCAATTGAGGGGGAGGTTGGTAACCTGAACCCATAGGTTAAGTTCTTGAAAGCAGGGATGTTTGCTAGAAAGATTAGTAGTCCATTCTCGAAGGATGAGGTATTGATTCTCAAAGCTCCAGTTCGATCCACTGGCTACCCTAGTCTTGTCTTCTTTACTTTGGAAAATAAATTGGAAATAATTTAGGCTGAGCTCTTTTACCTCCATCGGCTGACTGAGCTTCCATATTTGAGCCATTGCCCTTTTCACCCCATACCATCCAATTATTCTGTCTCCAATGATTTTCCCGAATAAGCTTCGCTGGCATTCATCATCACTTAACTTGATGTCCTCCTTGGCTATGTCAATGATATTAACTTCCCGTTCTGATAAAGAGAAATCCCCCATCCGCGATGTAATGTCATCATCTGGGAAACAACCGGACAATTCACATTATAGCCGTAGCAGCATCACATTATCTCACCGAGCCGCAAGCGACCCGACAATTCCGAATATAGCTACTACGGCATCAGATTATCTCGCCTCAATCATCACTGAATCCGACAATGAATCATGCCCAAAGTACGCGTTATCATGGGTCCCTAGCAACAACTGACAATTCACATTATAGCCGTAGCAGCGATTCATTATCTCACCGAGCATTTCGAATATCCAAAATCATCAATCCCAAAACATACGTACGAAAAACAATTCAACATGTTTCATAATTCATAACTGCGGAAGCAAAAATAAACAACTAATGACCACCCACTCGTCTTTTCCCCGTCATGCCCGGCACCTGCCTAACCTGCATCCATGAAGAGCAGGTGGGAGTGAGCACAATTGGAATATGTAGTGCTCACAACTATGCACATGATATAATAATGGTATGGTTGCAGCATGAACGTAAACAATAACAATATGTCTCATCTCCTAGTTAATACGACAATGACTCACTCCTGTGTACACATCTTTCATTAGGCGCAGAACGGGGATTCATTACCCGAAGGCGGGAGTGCGTGCCACGTAAGGACATGGCCTTTCATTAGGTCTTAAAGAGACTTGCCTCGCAAGGGCAACCATACCGTAACTCGACGAAGAAAACCGTACCGACGGCCATAACAACTCACATCAGTAGGCCACATGGTTTACATACATGCATTGGTCATACCAACCAAAACACTTAAACAAGTATGGCATAGAGAATTTTTAGAATAACAAGCCCACCTGGTATTTCGGATTGACAGAAGCACAATAAGAAGTGACGTAGGTCGAGGCTTGACTCCTCAAACACCTACATTAAGTCAAGATACTACAATCAACACCTGTCTTGACCTTAGAAGGAAAACACAATCATACTTAGTCGAACTTGATTCGACTAAGTTGTTCGTGGAGTCCTGTGGACATTGGAACACTTGTACTTCACACTGAGACTCGACCAAACCAATTATGGGAGTACATATAAATTCAAATAAAATATGGCCAAGACAAATAATAAGGATTAACATATAAACTAGATTATCTAAAAATTTAGACTTAAACATACTAAGCTAAAAGATAACAATATTTTATGAACATATCACCTATTCTAGATGATCAGGCAAATGGACAAGTTAACCTCTCAAATTTTAACACAAAATTAACCTCACTGGACATAGAATTACCACCAAGTTTCAGCCCTTAAGTCAAAATAATCTATTTTATAAAATTCAAACAAGATTTCAGCAAAAACGAACATGAATTCATAGTCAGACCTAATGAACGACTCAAGACTTGAAATTTATAAACAACCACTTACAACATGTGAATATCAACATATAAAATTTCCAGATTTAAACATCAAACACCCGATTTATAGGATTTATTGCAAGATTGAGCAGAATTCATATTTTCAACAGAAACACATAAAAATGAACTCAATTAAATCTGAACTTTTTACATCACGAAACATATCATAAAATGAGCGCATACACCAAAATTCAGCAATTTACAGCAAAGGGTCGATTTATCATAATTAAAACAAAGTTCAGTAAAATATCACAATTAATTATTTACCCTAGCAAATGAAGTCCAATAATTATGAAACTTTTACACTACGACCACATATGACAGAGAGACAACATATTCAAATTTTAGTCATTTTGGAGCACAACTCTATTTTATATGCATATTCTATGATTCTGCCCAGAAATCAAAGTCGATATTTAAAATAGCTACAGAGGGAGTTTAAACTGAAATTTTTACACGAAGCATATAAACACCAGAGGACATCACATACAAAATTTTACGTCATTTATAGCTGCATGAGATTTATCATGAATTAAAAAAATTCAGAGTGCCTGAGCCATCAGGCGACTCTCCGGCACGCGGCTTGGACTGACGGAGGCTATCGAGGTGATTGACGGCTCCGTCGGCTTTGACAGTGGAGGCTAGGTACCGAAGAATCAGAAAGGCATCGATTCAAGGTATCGGCAGCTGAAGTTTTCGGTGTCAGATGGCGATCGAACGGGGCAGACGGGGTTTGCTCGGCAGTGGTTCTCGCGAGTTCTCGTCAATGGCAGAGATGAAGGTTGCTCGTCGCTCGAACGCAGGTGCTGGGGCCTTCTCGCGTGGGGTCAGCCTGCTGGTTGTGGTGTTCGGCTCGGCGTACGGGTGGTTCCGGTTACTGCTCGCGGCGAAAAACTGAGAGGATTATGAAAGGCGATTGTTGTACATATTTTTGTAAGTATGAGTTGTATGAGAGA
>BKCP01004417.1:687578-745190 GCA_008636005.1 Striga asiatica | reverse complement strand
AGGCTAGATGAGAGTATAAACCGTGTGAGAGATGATGGACGATGGAAGGAAAAACAAGAGGTTCTTGCGCTGAATCACGCTGGTTATCTGTACGAATCTGAGGAAAAGTATT
The DNA here is from genome assembly GCA_008636005.1 of Striga asiatica. Classification (NCBI taxonomy): domain Eukaryota; kingdom Viridiplantae; phylum Streptophyta; class Magnoliopsida; order Lamiales; family Orobanchaceae; genus Striga; species Striga asiatica. The sequence goes on along the minus strand of BKCP01004417.1, from coordinate 745,078 downwards.
TCTCCATGTGCAGAAAAGGAGAGGGTGACAATTTTAAGCGTAAACGATATCTAGGATTTGGAAAGGATTAATCCTACTAATGAGGGCCAAATTAAAATTACCTAATTACCAAAATAAGAGCACAAAAGGAGGAATTTAAGAAAAAAAACGGATTTAAGGGATTAAATTAGAGAGGATTATTTTCCTTCCAAAAACACATCCCTTAATATTTGAAATTCAAATTTCAAAGCTTGGAAAAAAAAAGAAATCTCGAAAGGGTCGGATTTTCTCCCAAAACTCGGCCGAAGGGAATAAACAAAATCCAGCGAAAAATGTGAGAAAAGTGTGGGCCAAGTACCATGTTCGAGAATATATCAAAGCGGCCCGGACGACTAAATCTACACGCGGTCTGATGACGAATATTTGATTGATTCGACGAGATGAATAAATCGAACGGCGACAAGCAACGCTCAATAATTAAACAAGAAATAAAATACTCGAACGACGAACGTTTTAAAATAGAACGATCGCGTATTTCAACATAGAATTTAAGTTGACATCGCGACTAATACAATAAATATAATCTTATAAATCAAATTCGATAAATAGAATAATCCAAGAAATTCTATAAATCGGACGGGGCGCTACAGTAGCTATGTCCACGCGTCCGACCGTGCACCAGCGGGTCACCCTCGACCCTCCACGCGCGCGAGCCAGCCCTAACTCACCAAATTCACGACTTAGTGAGTCGGCTCGCTCAACTCGACCTGTTTTAGACCCAGTCAACTCAGACCGAGTTGAACCGCTTTAGAATTTGACCCGGTTCGACCCGAACATCTCCAAATCTGACCCGGCTGCTCCAAACTCGACCCTGTTCAAGCCTCGATCAATTTTCCTTAGAAATTTTGACTTTCTGATCTTCCATTCGAGCCTGATTTTAGGTAAATGGCTTGATCCCTTCTCCATGAGCTTAGATATGTTTAATGAGGTGATATAAAATTGATGAATTTGTGATTTGAGCGATTTTTTAATAAATCGGGATTTTCGAGCTTGAAGTGCCGTTTTTCGATTTCGTGAATAGAAGTAATAAAATGATGATTTGAATTTTATAAAATTCTTTGTATTTTCTTGAGGCTTAAGATGCAGGTTGGAAAATTTTTAGAGTTTATTTGGTAGACGAACGGGATTTTTGAATAATTTGACCGATTGAAGCGAATAATAGTTGAATGGGTTAGGAGTTGAATTTGGTTGAGATATTTTGACCATAGACCATGAATATTATGAGGATGATATGTTTTAAATTTCGTGAATTTTGGATGCCGTTTGACTTAGATTAAAAATTGAGACTTTAGCCGTAATTTGCGATAATTTCAGAAATTAGCCGGTTGTGATTTTAGTTGCAGTTGTTGGACATAAAATCCTAATAAATCACATATAAAATAGTGATTTAAATATCATCTTAAAATGAGTTAAGATTTTCAAGAATCAGAAACCCTAGTTTTATCCGATTCCGATAACTGGGTAAATTTTCAGATTCGGGTTTAATTGACCGAACACTATTACCGTTTTAATTTTAGACGTCGTAGAATTGATTATTAACGCGTATCGTCATCCCGCACACGTGATCGACTCTCGTCCGACCGTTTGAGCCAAACCACCGAGTGCGTGCCCGTGCACCGAGTCCGAGTCAAACCACCGAGTGCGTGCCCGTGCACCGAATCTGTCCGAACTACCGTCTATGCATTGTTTCGTTAGCCATGATCCAAGAACGTACCTAGGTCAGTGACTGCGGCATCGTGTCAAACCCGTGCATCGGCGAACTCGGACCACGGTAAAACCGAGCTGCACATAGTCAAGCGAATGATTGACCGACACTGATTTAGCCGTCAGTCCAGTTCAATCGAACCATTCCGGGCGATCCGGACGGTTAGAAGAGAATTTTGGATCAGCTGAACCAGTCCGGACAGTTCGAGAAATTTCAGATATATTTAAGATCCAAATATATTTGAGATGAATTTCAGTCAAATTTAATTCCAGATAGACTTAAGTCCAGGTATATTATAGCCACGTCAGATTTAATTTCAATTCAGCCAAATCAGTCTGGTCAGTCCGGACGATTCGGGAGTTTCAGTTCGGAACATCGATTTGAGCGTGAACCGAGATTTTCAGTATTTTTTTGAACCAGTCAAATTGAAGTCTAGTCAGAATATAGGTCTAGACTTAGAAATATTTCAGAGAACTCTAGTATGCCTCAAAGTCAATAAATTTTCAAAATCAGCTCGTAAATCCCTAAAATGATTTTAAAGTCGAGTGAACAAACCTAGTCAGATCAGATAATAAGATAAGAGTTTGAGCTAAGTACTTAGAATATATATTGTGCTTATATATTTTGTAGTTTGTGGGAGAGTCGAGCCTCCGACAGTTACAATCCATTAAGCATTTGTACTGGGTGTTACATTTTCTATAATCGTAATATCCTGGTTGAGGTATGTATGTAAGAGTTAGTTCACCTTAATAGAGGCAATTACCTAGCGGGTAGGTCCTTATGTCTAAGTGAACCGAATGCTAGTTAAGATGAGATAAAAACTCTAGTGCAGCTTTGAGTTAAGTCAATTAAGAACCTTAGAACAGTTTTGAGTTAATATGAAATTTCCGATGAGGTTAGAACATTTCTGCCCTAAGGGGTATCGACCTAGAGATCGGTTTCTTTATAGACATGTGTCCTTCTCGTAAGTCGAGCAGCAGTTATAGTCAGTCAGACGACCAGCAGTTATAGACAGTCAGTCGAGCGATAATTATAGTCAGTCAGTTGAGCAGCTGTTATAGCCAGTTAGTCGAGCAACAGTTACAGACAGCTAGCCGAGTAGCAGACATAGACAGGCAGATAAGTAGCATCTGTAGACAGTCAGTCGAGTAGCAATTATAGACAGTCAGTCGAGTAGCCGTTATGTGTTAAGTTATGGACAATTTACTTATATATACGCCTATGGGGGTGTTTATCGTATTCGATGTATGCTTAGGTTGCGTGTGTTTATCATATTCGATGCGCGTTTAATTCGCAACCCGTTAGTAAAATGTTTAACATCGTATCCTTTCTACCAGCCCATTAAGTACTTGCATATATGTCGATGTCATGATATGTTATTATATTAGCTGTTTATTCAGTCCGGTTTCACTGGAGCACCGTTGATTATATGTGCTCACGGCTCCCCACTAACCATTTTTCAGGTAACGGGGTCGAGCGTAGAGCGTGAGCCGAGGAGTGATGGTGGTCATAGCGAGGATATTTTGATATGAACATGTCATGTATATTTGAACATGTTCGAATTATTATGTTCTGCATTTGCAAGCTTATATTTGCTTCCGCACTCAGAATAGAATCAAAATTTAGTTTATGTATGCCTAAAATCCTGAGATTTTCATGGCGCCTTATTAGAGTAATGATTTATTTCTCGGTTCCACGCATAATTGTAAATGAGAATACAAATGAGAGTTCAGTTAAGTTGAGTAGCATCCCGCAGTCAGATTAAATTGAGTTTTCCAAAATTAAATCAGTGGTTTTCCATTTATAGCGCGAAAAATTTACTCTGATTTTAGTAAATTAAGGCATGGTGTTATAGTTAGTATCAGTGCAGTTAGCATTTCTGTATACTAAAATTTGAGAAAGAGAATGACCACACCATGCTCACGCCACGCCGACTCCGAGGTACGTCATATTAACAATCTTTATTATTGGCGAATGCGTAATTATTATAGTCAAAATAGTTAAGGGGCTTATAATCTATCCTTCGAGAAGAGATGAGAACTCTAGCTAGAACTCTAGTCAGAATTCTAGTCAGAACTTAGAAGAGTTAAGTATAAACCAGAACTCTAGCCAAGCTAGTGTTTTCGGCAGTTCGATAATAAATTCGTTAAGCATAGTGTAACGATTTCTTAATCGGCTATACTATTTTAGTCAGAGTTATAGCATAGTTAGTTAATTTTTGCAAATATCTGTTAATTCCTCTGAGTAATTAATGCTCCCGTTAATTATACAACTTAGTTGCTAATCCCTATCAATTGGCCATATCAGATGCCTCCTCGCCCGCATCCGTGTCGAGCTCCAAATCATCGCCGAGCTCTGGTTCAGCCCGAGGCAGCTCTGCACGCACTAGCTCTGCCGGCCGCGCTCAAGCGCAACCAGGCCTTTTCAGTCTCCCAGTTTCGCGAGTTTCACCCAGCGACGTTCAATGGGCAGGGAAACCTGAGGACAGTTGATAAGTGGTTGTGCAGCTTGGACATGATCTTCGAGGTGATGGAATGCCCCGAGCCTCATCGGATCATGTGCGCACAGCTCCAGATGACAGGGGACACAGGTCTTTGGTGGGCTTCGTACTGGGAGAAGCGACCCGGGGAGAATACATCCCTCACTTGGGTTCGTCTCAAGGAGCTCCTCCAGGAGAAGTACTACCCAACCCACTACAGGGAGAGGATAAAGAGGTAGTTCTTAGCACTAGAGCAGGGTGCTAGGACTGTCGAAGAGTATGAGAGAGACTTCACTCATCTCGGCTTTTTTTGTCTTACCTGCTCAGAGAGGAGACAAGGGCGAAATGTTTCCGAGGAGGGCTCCGCGGGGAGATCCGCCATCCCCTTACTGCTCATGGCACACTGCCATATGCTAAGACAATCTCTCGGGCTCAGCAGATTGAGGAGAGCCTTAGGGTGGAGGCCAGCCACACTCGCACAGCCGCCCGTCAGTCTGCTCCGCCACCAGCAGCAGTCTGCTCTGCCGCCAGTTGTGCAACCAATCATACACCAGTCAGCTAATCAGCAGCCCGCAGTACCAGCACCACCTCAGCAGGCCCCCAGGCCAAACAAGAGGAGGATCGGAGGTCGTGACGGGAGAGGAGACAGATGGAGGGGAGAGGCCCCAACTCAGGTAGGCCAGCCACCGCAGCCGGTTCTACCAGCCTGCGCCACATGCGGACGCCCTCACTGAGGAGGTTCCGAGGTCGTGACGGGAGAGGAGACAGATGGAGGGGAGAGGCCCCAACTCAGGTAGGCCAGCCACCACAGCCGGTTCTACCAGCCTGCGCCACATGCAGACGCCCTCACCGGACATAATGTTTGCTATCACAGCCACAGGCCTGGCCATACAGCCCGTACCTGCCTAGACCGTGCTCAGTACCAACAAGGGTAGCACCAGCTGGCCCCGAACCAGTAGAGAGAAGGAGCGTAGTTTTAGTTAGTTGTATTCGTCGCATATCTGCGATCATGACTTATTTCATGTGAACTCGTTGGAATCCTTTTGATTTTCCTTCTTTGCGTGCTTTGGGACTCCTCTGAAGTTGAAATTTAAAACTCGAAGATGTTGAATGTTTTTCCTATCAGTCCAGGTTAAATTCTTATCGCATTGTCTGAAATGTTTCAATATTGCTAATTACCATGAAGTGAGTTGTTTAGCATTTGTAAGAGCTAAGTAAGAAAATGCTACACATGAATAGAGAGAGAAGGCTTCGCGGTCAAGAGTGGACCTACAGACGATCGGGTAGAGACTCGAGGATTTTAACCAGGATTGAACATAGGTTTCGAGTTAAGGATAGACTCTATGTGTTGTCTCGTACCAATGCTCTCATTTGAGCCTATGTAGTAATAGTCTCCAGTGTATAAGAGCCACTATTTCGGGTTACCATGGCGGCTTGAAATAAGAGTCACTAAGCCGGCTATGCCACGGAGGCTTGAAACTGGGTAAAGACGAACATAACTCTCAATACGAGATGACTTTTTCCGGTCAGAAGGAACTAGCTTCGAGCCGCAATGCTACGTGTCGTGTGCAAAGTACTGTGTAGTCATGTGCTGGTAAGTACGATAGAGAACTGGGAAATAATTTACCCTAGCAACGAGTAATGACCTACAAGTAGATCCTACCAGTTACATATCACCGAGGATGAGGCAAGAAGGATGGTGAACCCCCAGTCGACGAGGGCGTCGATGAGCTCAGGCGGCGGAAGTTTGTTATGGACCTGAGAAGAGAGCTGGACCTTGGCATATTCCCATATGTGCGTCAAGGGTCAAGAAACCGAGCACTTGTGCGCGATGTGGGATAAGGGAACGAGTACATCAACATGGGAAAGGTACCGGGCTAGCTTGGCGTGGATGCAAAGTTGCAGGGCCGAGTTGATGTAGACTGAGCATGGGATCAGTCAAGTCTTTGTTGGTTGTGCATGGCCATGAAAAGACACGTGGGCAATGGTGCGATGCGGTACGGTGCCTTTGCACGCAAGGTAGACCAAGGTCGACTCAAACTACGTGGGTTCTATTCGATGTATCTTGATGGGCGCGCGAGTGTGGGCGCGACGTCCAAACTATTGGCGAGAACGGTTAAGAATTTGAATGCACATGCTGGTTGCACATGGACAAGCCATTCTAATGTCCCACGTGGCCTAGGTGCGTATTCTTTCAACGATGCATGGCTGAAAGGATCAAGTGAGCAACGCGTGTCCAAAACGGTTGCATGAGACACGAGGCGAATGCTGCTTGAAGACCCGAGCATTCAATCAGTTGAGCGGACGCGTGTTGATGAGTTACTTTTCCTAACGGTTGGGGATGACAAACGCTCTTTGCCCACGGGTCTATACCATGAGCTGGATGCAAGCGAGTAGAGAGCGATACCGCATGAATTGTGTGCATGCCTTGGTTAACTTTCCAACTTTGTGAAATATAGTTGGTTGGGCGTGGAGCCCGTAAATCGTGTTGCCTTATTTACTTGATGCATGATCATGTTGGTGTATTGCTTGTTTGTTGTTTGCTGATCACTATTCCGACTTTGTATTATCAAGTTGTGCATTTAGTGTTGGTGTGAAAGGCTGACTGGTTTAGGGGGAAACCAGGCCGCATTAGGGTTCTAAGGGTGCAAAAATTTTAGCCTCTAATTTGACCCTGTGACACAACTACCGGCCAAGTGTTCGGAAGTGGGCAGTGGAATCCTAGCGTATTCGTTCACTATATGCACGCGATCACCGACCGAGTGTTCGAGAATCGGCAGTGGAGTCCTGGTGTACTCCCTCATTATGTGCTCACGACCACCAACCAAGCGTTCGGGGGATGAAAATAACCTAATTTACTGGCCAAGTGTCCGAGGGTTAGCAACATATCAGTTTAAGAGAGTATATGCCCACTGCAGTATTCAGAAAGAATAAGGAATTTCGAGCCAGAACTTTGACTTGTATCTGAACTTATAGATGAGTTCAGACTTGTACCCTAGATCAGAATTTTCGAAGACGGAAATATTTTAATGGGGATAGATTGTAACGCTCCGAATATTTATTACTATTTATGGAGCTCGACTTTATTTCCATAAATATTAAGTTTCCTAATTTGATGCAGTTATTATTATTATTTACATTAAATTGAGTAATTAATTAAATCTAAGCCATGGAGAATTTATTCAATTTTTAATTATTAAAAATCGGATTTATTTAGCCCAAGTATCGGTTATATTTTTAAAATCGAGCCTTAGATGATCGGAAATTTATTAAAGCGGACCGAAGCCGATTAATTAAGTTATTCGAGCCTAATCATTTTCGAGCCAGTCCAATTATTTTAGCCGGCCCTTTAAGTTAATCGAGCCTATGTTCGATTTTATTTCGGCCCATTTCATTTTAGTAAATCGAGCCCATGTTCGATTTTATTATAATCCATTTTAAAAATCGAGCCTATAGCCGATTTTTAAATCCGAGCCCAATTTTTAGTACATTTGGCCGACTAATTAATTTAGTCGAAGACCCAATCGATTTTTATTAGCCCGGCCATTTAATATTTCCTAAGCCTATGTTCGATTTAATCGAGCCCATGTTTTAGGGTTTAATAGGCCCGATTCTTGAGCCCAAGAAGACATTGAAAACCCTATTTTATCTCCACTATAAATAGAACATCCCATCATCTCCTAACTACACTCAAACCCTAGTCCAACACTCCATTCCCTCTTCATTTTGAAGACCCACCATCTTCAAGCTTTCACCTTCCAAAATTCGACCAAAGTTTCGGCGAGCTGTCGTCGTCCGGCGACCACCCCTCTAGAAAGCCGCGACCCATCCACGGACGACCCGAACCAGCCGCGCCTTGTCCATATTCGCGCACCTCCCGCACCAGCTCGACTTCACGCGACCAAGGCCGCACCACGGCTTCTCACGCGTCCACCCGTGTCCGTACGCTGCTCCTTAGCTCGAAGTTCGCCCTTTTAGCGCACGCCCTGCACCCTCCGCACGTCCCGTCCGTACGAGAGCCTTCCTAGCGATGAGACGCGCGTTCCAAGCTCAGGATCTGTACGCCCGAGCCGCTTCAGTCCCGAGTCCGCGACCCTAGACCTGGTTTCATGCGCGCCTAGCCCAGACCCATGCACACGGCGTCCGTAAAAAACCCACAGCTCTATCCACGCGCGTGATCGTGCACCAGCGGGTCACCCTCGACCCTCCACGCGCGCGAGCCAGCCCCAACACACCAGATCCGCGACTCAGTGAGTTGGCTAGCTCAACTCGACCCATTTCAGACCTAGTCAACTCGGACCGGGTTGAATCGCTCCAGAATCCGACCCGATTGCTCCAAACTCGACTCGGTTCAAGCCCCTTGTCCATTTTCCTTAGCATTTTTTACTGTTCGATCTCCTATTCGAGCCCAATTTTAGGTAAAATGGCTTGATCCCTTCTCCATGAGCTTATATATGTTTAATGAGGTGATGTAAAATTGATGAATTGGTGATTTGAGTGATTTTTGAATAAATTGGGAATTTTGAGCTTGAAGTGCCGTTTTTCGATTTCGTGAATATAAGTGATAAAATGATGAATTAAATTTTATAAAATTCGTTGTATTGTCTTGAGGCTTAAGATGCAGATCGGGAAATTTTTAGAGTTCATTTGATAGACGAACATGATTTTTGAATAATTTGACCGGTTGAAGCGATTATTAGTTTTGGGTTAGGAGTTGAATTTGGTTGCGATATTTTGACCATAGACCATGTATATTATTAGGATGACGTGTTTTATATTTCGTGAATTTTGGATGTCGTTTGACTTAGATTAAAAATCGGGACTTTAGCCGTAATTTGCGATAATTTTAGAAATTAGTCGGTTGTGATTTTAGCTGCAGTTGTTAGATGTAAAATCCTAATAAATCATATAGAAAATAGTGATTTAAATATCGGCTTAAAATGAGTTAGGATTTTTTAGTATCAAAAACCCTAGTTTTATACGGTTCCAAAAACGGGGTAAATTTTTTTGTCCGAGTTTAATAGACCGAACCCTAGTATCGTTTATATAATTTTAGACGTCGTAGCATTAATTCTTAACGTGTATCGTCGTCCCGCACACGTGATCGACTCTGTTTATCCCATTTTTGTTGCATTTTTCGTTATTGTTTTGTCATTCTTTTTCCCCCATTTTAAGTCTTTTTGTTTGTTTTTAGTTGTTTTTGTAGCTATGTGTTTTTCGTGTGTTTTTTCGGTTTTTTTCTTGTTTTTAGTGTGCAGGTCGGAAGCCTCGTGAGGAAGATATTTTGCTCGAAAATTGACCGGGCAATCATGGTTGTTTTCGTTGGTGACATACAAAGAAGCGGAGCTCAATTTCGAGCTTGGACGAGTCCGAACGGGCCCAAAACACGCAGTCGCGCGAAGTCGCAGAAACACGTCTTTGGTTTTCTGGTCAAGAGCTTTGGGAGAATAATATTTCAAGAATAATTTGGCGATGCAAGCATCATTGAATACAGGGGTTCGTTAGCGACGCGTAGGAAAAAACGGTACTCAATTCTGAGTTCGAATGAGCCCAAACGAGCCCGAAACGCAAAGTCACGCAGCCCAGCCCCCTTAGTGGCACTAGGGGTGCTAGTGGGCTTCTGAGGCTATGCCATTTTGACCCTAGCGGCGCTAGGCCACCCTTAGCGGCGCTAAGGTCTGTTTTTTTATGCAAAAGTGCGTTTTTCTCGAGCTTTTCAAGGGAGATGTGCATTAGGATCGAGGGGGAACATGTTTTGACCGTTTTTCTGACCCCAAAACACCATTCTTCTCCACTCCTCTCTACTTTTCTTCTCTTCTTCTCCCCCCATTCTTCTTCTTCTCTCTTCTTCTCTTCCTCCCTTCTTCTCTTTCATTTTTTTTCTTCTTTTCACCTTTCTTTTCCATTTTTCTTTTTCTTCTTCTTTGTATTTTAGGATTAATCTTTGTATGAAGATTCAACACTTGGATTGAATAAATTGTAAGTTTGTTTTCTTTTTTAATTAATTCATGAAAATGGTTGATTTGGGAGAAATGTTTGATTGTGTTGAATGTGATTCACTTAGCTAATTCCTATTGCTAGGGATAGGGGATGATTGTTCTTGTTTAATTCGTAATTATTGGGTTTTAATTTGTTCGTTCTTGTGCGAGTTGATTATGATAGAAATTAATGAATTCTTGCTTGACATTTGATAATTTGATATAACCTAAGAGTGACACTTAGGTTAATTTATTGATATAATCGAAGAGTGACACTTCGATTTTGCGATTGAAATGATTGAATATTGATTTGTTGAGTTAAGGTTTGTTGATTCTACATGATTAGTTGATTAAACACCTTCTAATCTAATTAGCGACTTTTAGAACCGATAGGGGAGGAGTCGTAGAACTAGGCTCGTACGAGGTAGACATGTTCGGAGACGTATTGTCTATAGGTTTCGGATTGAAGTACACGTTTGTCGATGTCCCTTCCCATGTTACGAAGAGTTATTGGGATTGGATTATTGGCCGGTGTTGTATGCTCGAACTTGCTCGTCTATGTTCAATTTCATGTTACGATGAGTTCTTGGGAGCGAACCGCTAGATGTTTAAGCGAGAGCATCAATCTTGAACCGAACGATTAATTGCCCGGCTTTATGTTTCGAACTTGAATTAATTATCCCCGATTCCCTAGCTTCTTTATCTTCATGTCGTTTATATTCTTAGATAGATTATTGTTTAATGTTATTCTTAGTTGATAATTATCCAACCCTATCGTGATTAAAATGTTTAGGATTTATTTTCCCTTTTTGTGTTATCAACACCACATCTAAATTCCGAAGCGCCTTCCTCGAGAGATCGATTCGGGGAACGAATCTTTTGATTCGGTACTTGGTGAAAAAAATAATAATAATTTGTGCTACAACAAATTTGGCGCCGTTGTCGAGGAAGGCCAGTAGGATATTTTGTTTTGGTGTTTGATTTTATTTTTTATATTTCTCTTTATTTGTGTTTTTTTTTCGTGTTCGTGTTCTTTGTTTGCATCTTTGTTTTTCTCTTTGTTTTTGTTTATGTCTTCTTTTTCTTTTCTTTTTTTTTCATGGCTTGCGTGGTTGTTTTTGTTCTTGTGTACAAGGATTTTGAACGAAAGGATCAATGAACCCGAGCTACATGTTCTCCTCACCGCACAACCTTCACTGGAATAATGGGCCGAGCTACGGTTCATGGGAGTATGGCCAGGCATGTGCCTTTCCTTATGAGCAACCGTGGTATCCGTTACCCTTCGAGCAATCATATGAGTCCCCCGTAGACTCCTCGGATGATGATGCTAAGCTTGATCTGATTCTCGATTTTCTGGCTTCCCAAGCAGCCCGAACGAAAAATCTTGAGGCCGAAGTCGAGAACCTAGCAGAACGTATTCGAGTCTTGAAGGATCGAGTTTACAATTCTTCCCCCGATTCATCATGGTTAATGAACATTGGGGGAATGCTTGATAGATGATGAAAAATTCGATCTCATTCTTGCTCGTATGTCGGCCCAAACAACTCGAATAGAGAATATGGAGGTTGTATGCACTCGGTTGGTGGTTCAGCTTGACGGCATAATAGAACGCGTTCAGTCCGTCGAGCCACAAGTCAATGAGCCCATTATCCATGCCAATCAAATTCACGTGGGTGAGATTGAAGAAGAGGAGGATGCGTTCCCAGAGATTGAGGGTGATATCGTGATGGAGGAAACTCATGTGCCCAAATTCGAGAGTCCCTCACTCGAGCCATCTCTCCGCACCGTTGAGAAGGCCCCATTTAGCTCGACATGCTCCATGGACATTCTCGTATTCCGAGAGGTTGATTGTGGAGCTTTGATGAGAGGAGCTCTAGGCCGTTCGTTACCATCATTGGTGCTCATGCTCAGTTCCACAAGAACATTTCCACCCGAGAACACCAGGTCCGCGGTCATGCAACCCTTCCCTTGCTGCCGCTTCTCGAGTATACGAAGGCATGGCATGATCGTCACTTCTTTTTGGATCCTGGTTGATTTCTACAGGTTTCGTCAAGCTAATGACGTTAAACAAACGCTTCTTGGGAGGCAACCTGTAACAGCCCATTCAGTTATTAATAGAAGTAATTATTTTAGTTCTGAGTTTGAATTAATTTACTTTTATTAATAATACTCGTTCCTAGTTTCGAGCCAGTTGTTAAGTTATTCAGTTATAAGTTCAACTTTAAGTCGAAAACATTATCGTTTAAATTCTCTTCAGTAATAGAGCCAGTTCAGTAATTAATTCCGATCTGTTTATTTTTATAAATGGATTTTATAAGATGGGATTAATTATTTTAAATTTATGATTAATTAGACATAAGTGTCTAATCTAATCAATTGATCAGATAATTAATTTATTTAGACATTTGTCTATTTAAATTAAATTCAGAGTTTAACAGAGATATTAGAATATTTTTTTAGTAAAGTGAGAGTCGTTAAATTTTTAGCCGATTCAGTACCCTCGATATTATTTTTTTCTCAACTTATTAGAAATTATCGATTTCAAGAATTTACATTTAACCGAGAAATTTAATTAATTTCGAGCTAAAATTTCAAGACTTTTTATTAATCAAGATTCTATTTTACTATTATTATTAGTATTATTTTGTCATAAGGTGAGTTGTATGGTGTTAGCATGATTCACGCCATTTGCAAGATTTCACTTACTGTAGTAAGTTGACCAAATTTTTTTAGCCTATCAAAGCATCAGATTTTAAAGATAAGAATTGAAATTCATTTTCACGCCATCATATTTTTAAATAATTCAATAGCAAATTGGTTGATACATCTTATTTCCGCCACTATTCTCAGAGAATAAATTAACATTTGGTTTGGATTGAGAAATTTTATTTTTTCACGCATCATTAAGTAAGGTATAGGAGATAATGACTTTTGATATTAATTTTGTTTATATAAGTAATGTGATAGTTGATTTAGTCCACAAAGCTCTCATTAACCGTGTATTTTCCATAAATGTGCATGATGTTTTTAAGACATCTTAAATTAATGCCAATTGATGCCCTACATCATTAATGGCACTTTAATTAATATTCATAAATGCATTAAATTATAGGTTATTTATTTAAATGAGATACCTCATTTTCCTCTCATCTCTCTTGGTTTTCTTTAAGTTATAGGACCACTTGGACATATCAGTTAATGATATTTGGTGGTAATTATATAATAATAATCATTAATGTTATAATTAAGGATTTTTGTTCAAGTAATATATATATTACTCTTCTTTTCGTGCACTTCATCAGCGATGACTTTTTCTTGTGGCTATATAAATGCTGGAGTAGTCACTTTATAAGGGAAGATCATCCTACATTTCTCAGCATATATATATACATATAATAATAAACATAATAATAATAATTTCTAGAAAAATTGCGAAGAAGTAAAGGAGCAATTTTCGATTTTCAAGTGAGAAGGAGGTAATGAGTATTTCAAAATTTTCTTAGTTTAACCATAATATGTTAAGATGATTAAAGTATAGAAATGGGAAAATACTCGAAATTTAAATCGGTTTTGAAATTTAAGTTCAAATAAGCGAATTTTTCTAAAGTTGAGGTAAAAGTATGATAAAGATGAAATTAAGGTTCCTAAAAATCCTAAAATTTTATGTTGATCATTAAGTTAGAGTTTTAGGATTTTTGGAGCTCATTTGCTATGGTAACAAGATATTGATTTTAAAGAGAAAAAGTTATAATCGAGCATTGTGGCAATATATGATAAAATTTGCTATATTTTGATCGATATTATTTAGTTTGTATTCTAATACAGAAAATGAAAAATTTAGTAAATAAGAGTAAGTAAGAAAGAGTTATGTTACTCAGAGGAAATAGTTTTAATTCGAGTATATTTTATTAATAGAGAGATTTTTAAAATATAGTGGAATTATTCCGATCCATTCTTCATTTTCAGTCGATTTCAAAAGAAGGTATAAAGTTATATCTTCTTTATATTTTTAGAAGTTATTTTAAAGGATTAATTAAGTTAAGGTAAGCATGATTTTATTAAGAGATAAGATTTATATTTTTAGAAGTTATTTTAAACTCTTGTAAAAGTTATAAGTTTATATTATGAGATAAATTTATTGAAGTGATAATGAGCTGAAATTTGATTTGGATAAAATCCTTGAGTAGATATAGTCATATATAAGTTGAGTAGTTGAAAAAGGTTCTAGTTTGATTAAGTCAGACCAGGAGATTTAAGTCAGTTTTGGTTGTTTTTTTTTAGTCCGAGTCTTATTCCGGAATTTAAGTATTTTTTCGAGCAAAAAACAGTTCAGTTTAAGTATACCAATTTAAATTCTGGAATTAGTATTATTTTAGAGAACCTTTAGAGTGTTTCTTTATATTGAGATAAGTTATCTGATAGAGTCGAGAATCCTAGCATTTTATTGAGTATATGAGCATAGTACTTAGTATATTTGTTTATATTTTTATGTAGCTTGCAGATACAGCTACCCAGCACAGCACTTACAATTTTCAAAAGTTTTTCAATGCAGAACAGGTGGGGACCCAGCCTGGGTATTACATTGATTATAATCTTATACCATGTATGAGGTATGTATGTAGATATTTACCCGAACGGTCAAGTTTCCATTCGTGGTCCAGTTAAGATGAGTTTATGATCACCCGGTCTTGTATGGAAGGTTTTCCCATCCTGGGTATCTGGGGAGGCGACCCCCAGAGTGTGATCACATGATAATCCGGACAGTTCCCGGATGTTGCACCAGTAAAGTAAAGTTTTATTTATGTATATACTTAGTTCATGATATTGGATTATATGTGTTGTATATTCAGTATGTGTTTTTATGGAGTACAGTGGATTAGTACTCACGCCACACTATTATCATTTCCAGGTCACAGGGTTGGTGCAGAGGTGTGAGCTGAGCAGTGGTGGTGGGGTCGTGGATTCAAAATGTTATTATTTACGAGCACAATTATTTATACTGTCTGTATAATATGATGTTACGTTTTTCAGATTTCCGCTACACATTTCAAGTTTCGAACCTGCATGTTAAGAAATTTCAGACTTACAGATTTTAAGCAGTTCAACAGTATGAACATGGTCAAGTTTACATGCATGGTTGATTAAATCTATTTTCTTTATGTCTAAAATAGCAGTTAGACCAGATTTAAAGAAAAATGGATTTTCAGAAAAGATAAGTTTTTTAGTAGCATCCCGAGTTAAGTGCAAAAGGTTTTTTTAAATTTATAAGTATTTTCGAAGTAAATGTTGCGAAAAATTTACTCTGATAAGCGGGGTGTTACACAACCCAAGTGATTTTTTGCTTTTTTAGTTATTTTCATTTTGCTTTTTTTGTTTTACCTTTGAATAATTGGAGTTTTAGAGTTTTGTAGTTTTCTGGGCAGGATGTATCGAGGAATGGGTTGAGCGTAGGCAAAAGGCTTGCACGTGAATGCTTATTTCCCTCGATGCTACTTCGGTTTGCACACCCTTTCTCTTTTTATCTTTGTGAGGATGATTCGTGTCTTTTCTTGTGAGTTTTGTGTTCTTGTGTTTGTGGCTAGTATTGGTTCATGATATGAAATTTCTAGGTTCCGTTAGTTGACTTCTCGGTTATGTGTCGAAGCAATGACGATGTTGCCTCATTTTAAGTGTGGGGGGAGGTTATTTGGATGTTGCATGCTTATGTGGTGGATCGGTTTAGTTTTTTAGGATTTTTTTTTGTTGTGTCTTTCTGAGTTTGGACTTTGGTGTATTGTAAGACTAGTTAATAATTGTTGATTGAGTTGAGAAGTTGTGATGATGAGCATGAGGGTCGCATCTTGATGTATTACTTGGTTATTTTGATTGACATCATCTACCTTGTGAGGCTTGAGCCATATTCGTTTCTTGTGAGTTATTGGTCTGAATTAAATTCAATTAGAATTTGCCTTGAGTCTGCTTTGAAATAAATTGATTGAATTGGTGAAATGTGGAAATGATTGAGGCATTCATTGTAGTTTCTCTCCCTTTTACTTTTTCGGTAAATAAACCTCACTAGTCACCCCCTTTGAGCCTTATTGATTTTCTTTCTTTTATAACCTCGTGACGATGATATTGTGGAGTTACAGGTGGAGAATTGGAGGTGATTGATGTTGATTTGTATATATTTATATAAAAAAAAATGAAATGAAGCCGAAGGGAATATGAATATCCTAAGGTTTTCATTCACAAAAAAAAGGGACCGGATGGATTAGTTAAAATATCTAAATGGTTCAATAAAAAGAATAGAATATATATTATGTGTGTATATAGGAATAATTGTCGGGGAAGTGTGTTGGCTTTGGGCGGAAGTTGGAAGGGACCGGTAGGAATTTGAGTACCGGAGGAGTTCACGTTCACAGCTAGGTGATAGAGTAGAGTTGAATTGATTATTATTGAGCCACTTAGCCTATATTATCCTACCCGATCCAAAGAGCCTACATTACATCCCGAAAAGTCCACATGATTCATTATTTCATTAATTTGATTGTTTTAGAGTAAAAGTTAGGCAATAGCCAAGTTTATGATTGATTTGATTGACGACCAATTTGAGCGCACCTATCTTGTATTTGCGAAAGAAACTGAGTGAGGCATATGATATATTTTCGTACTCGAGAGTCTTTGTTCTTCGAAATCACCAAGTTAATAGTTGAGGTGTGCTTTTGTGATCATTGGAATTCTTCTTGACTTGACTGATTGGTTTGAGATTAGTCTTGCTTGAAACTGATGTCCTTGCTCGTGTCTCGTTTTCTTTTCTTTTTGTTCGGGACGAACAAAGGTTTAAGTGTGGGGGAGTTGTTTGTCCCATTTTTGTTGCGTTTTTCGTTGTTGTTTTGTCATTCTTTTTCCCCCATTTTAAGTCCTTTTGTTTGTTTTTAGTCGTTTTTGTAGCTTATTGTGTGTTTTACTCTATTTTGGTCTTCTATGTGTTTTTCAAGTGTTTTTTCGGTTTTTCTTCTTGTTTTTAGTGTGCAGGTCGGAAGCCCCGTGAGGAAGAGATTTTGCTCGAACATTGACCTGGAAATCACGGTTGTGTAGACGGGTTCTTTGGTGACATACGAAGAAGCGGAGCTCAATTTCGAGCTTGGACGAGTCCGAACAGGACCAAAGCGCGAAGTCGCACAAAACACGTCTTTGGTGTGCTGGTCAAGAGCTTTGGGAGAATAGGATTTCAATAATAATTTGGCCATGCAAGCATCATTGAATAGAGGGGTTCGTTAGCGACGCGTAGGAAAAAACGAAACTCAATTCCGAGTTCGAATGAGCCCAAACGAGCTCGAAACGCAAAGTCATGCAGCCCAACCCCCTTAGCGGCGCTAGGGGTGCTAGCGGGCTTCTGAGGCTACGCCCTTGTGACCCTAGCGCTAGGCCACCCTTAGTGGCGCTAATTTGCAAAAGTGCGTGTTTCTCGAGCTCCTCAAGGGAGATTTGCATTAGGATCGAGGGGGAACATGTTTTGACCGATTTTCTGACCCTAAAACACCATTCTTCTCCACTCTTCTCTACTTTTCTTCTCTTCTTCTCCCCCCATTCTTCTTCTTCTCTCTTCTTCTCTTCCATTTTTTTTCTTCCTTTCACCCTTCTTTTCAATTTTTCTTTTTCTTCTTCTTGGTATTTTAGGATTAAGCTTTATATGAAGATTCAACACTTGGATTGAATAAATTGTAAGTTTGTTTTGTCTTTTAATTAATTCATGAAAATGGTTGATTTGGGAGAAATGTTTTATTGTGTTGAATGTGATTCACTTAGCTAATTCCTATTGCTAGGGATAGGGGATGATTGTTCTTGTTTAATTCGTAATTATTGGGTTTTAATTTGTTTGTTCTTGTGCGAGTTGATTATGATAGGAATTAATGAATTCTTGCTTGACATTTGATAATTTGATATAACCTAAGAGTGACACTTAGGTTAATTTATTGATATAATCGAAGAGTGACACTTCGATTTTGCAATTGAAACGATTGAATATTGATTTGTTGAGTTAAGGTTTGTTGATTCTACATGATTAGTTGATTAAACACCTTCTAATCTAATTAGCGACTTTTAGAACCGATAGGGGAGGAGTCGTAGAACTAGGCTCGTACGAGGTAGACATGTTCGGAGACGTATTGAACGTCTACTCTCATTCCTCCTTTCAGTCAAGTAATGAACCCCGTTGGCAAGGCGTCTTGCTTGCTTTCCTGATTATGTCTTTGTTTCACGAGTGAGTTATATAGAAGACGGAGTCAAAACTGAATTCCTTAGCTTAAGCTTAGGCCCAAGCCCTATTTATCCAGTTCCCTTGCTCTACTTTCTATATTCAATATCTACGGCAAACTAATAAACTTAACCAACCAAACCTATCTTTTTCGGTGATTCGAAACCTATCTTTTTGGGTTAACGACCAAACCTATCTTTTTCGGTGATTCGAAACCTATCTTTTTTGGTGATTCGAAACCCCATATAGGTTTCGGATTGAAGTACACACTTGTCGATGTCCCTTCCCATGTTACGAGGAGTTATTGGGATTGGATTATTGACCGGTGTTGTATGCTCGAACTTGCTCGTCTATGTTCAATCCCATGTTACGAAGAGTTATTGGGAGCGAACCGCTAGATGTTCAAGCGGGAGCATCATTCTTGAACCGAACGATTAATTGTCCGGCTTTATGTTTCAAACTTGAATTAATTATCCCCGATTCCCTAGCTTCTTTATATTTGTGTCATTTATATTTTTAGGTAGATTATTGTTTTATGTTATTTCTTAGTTGATAATTATCCAACCCTATCGTGATTAAAATGTCTAGGATTTATTTTCTCATTTTGTGTTATCAACACCACTTCTAAATTCCGAACCGCCTTCCTCGAGAGATCGACCCGGAGAACGAATCTTTTGATTCGGTACTCGGTAAAAAAATAAATAAATAATTTGTGCTACAACAGACTCTCGTCCGACCGTTGGAGCTGAACCACCGAGTGTGTGCCCGTGCACCGAGTCTGAGTCAAACCACCGAGTGCGTGCCCATGCACCAAGTCTGGTCGATCTACCGTCTACGCGCCGTTTTGTTAGCCATGGTCCATGCACGCCCCTGCATCAGTGACAAGGGCACCGTCTCAAACCCGTGCATCGGCTAAGCAGAGTTTGTGCCGGTTCCGAGTTGCCACGCCGAACTCGGACCACGGTGAAACCGAGCTGCACATAATCAAGCAAATGATTGACCGGCTCCTAGTTAGTCGTCGGTCCAGTTCAGCCAAACCAGTCCGGACGGTTCGAAGAGAATTTCAGTTCAACTGAACCGGTCCGGACGATTCAAGAAATTTCAGATGTATTTAAGATCCAGATATATTTCGGACGAATTTCAGTCAGATTTAATTCCAGATAGACTTAAGTCTAGTTAAATTATATCCCAGTCAGATTTAATTTCAGTTCAGCCGAATCAATCCCGTCAGTCCGGACGATTCGGGAGTTTCAGTTCGGAACATCGATTGAGCGTGAACCGAGATTTTCAGTATTTTTCCGAACCAGTCAGATTGAAGTCTATTTCGAATATAGTTCCAGACTTTGAAATATTTCAGAGAACTCTAGTATGACTCAAAGACAATAAATTTTTAAAATCAGCTCGTAAATCCCTAAAATGATTTTAAAGTCGAGTGAACAAACCTAGTCAGATCAGATAATAAGATTCGAGTTTTTCAGTTTGAGCTAAGTACTTAGAATATATATTGTGCTTATATATTTTGTAGCTTGTGAAGAGTCGAGGCTCCGACAGTTGCAATCCATTCAGCACTTGCACTTTAGCATACCAGGTGGGGACCCTGTACTGGGTACTACATTTTCTATAATCACAATATCCTGGCTGAGGTATGTATGTAAGAGTTAGTTTTCCTGAATAGGGGCAATTACCTAGCGAGTAGGTCCTTTCTGGCTAAGTGAACCGAACGCTAGTTAAGATGAGATAAGAACTCTAGTGCAGCTTTGAGTTAAGTGAATTAAAAACCTTAGAACAGTTTTGAGTTAAGCTGAAATTTCAGATGATGTTAGAACATTTCTTCCCTAAGGGGTATCGACCTAGAGATCGGTTCCTTTATAGCTAAGTGTCCTTCTCGTAAGTCGAGCAACAGTTATAGTCAGTCAGTCAAGCAGCTGTTATAGTTAGTCAGTTGAGCAACAGTTATAGTCAGTCAGTCGAGCGATAATTATAGTCAGTCAGTCGAGCAACAGTTATAGCTAGTCGGTCGAGCAGCAGTTACAGACAGCCAGCCGAGTAGCAAACATAGACAGTCAGTTAAGTAACATCTATAGACAGTCATTCGGGTAGCAATTATAGACAGTAAGTCGAGTAGCCCTTATGTGTTCAGTTATGGACAGTTTACTTATTTATACGCCTATGGAGGCGTTTATCGTATTCGATGTATGCTTAGTGTTGATATACGGAATTTAACAACATAATTAAAGCGAAATAACCGAGATAAGTTGCAGAAAGTATGATTTTTATTAAGTCTATTGAAGTCGGTTTTACGATACAAGAGGTCGATTTTCGATGCAACCAAGGTGTTTAATGCTAGAATTTAAGGTGTCATACCAAGATCCTAGTATTGAATTTAATACAGCTATTTATAGCAACATTCGGCTCGCCTTTTGAGGGGATTTGGTGGCATTTAATGCGAGCTGACAGCATAGGACTGGCTACCCTTTAGGTGGGTCCGCAAGCAATGATGAGTATATGGGCATTTTGTCAGCAGATTGACGGACATCGCATCCTTGTCGGGAGGAAGTCGGGCCTGAGCAACCTCGGGTCTTCCTCTGGGTCGGTAGATTATCGATATATATTAAGACGTCGGGTTTTCTTTTGTTCCCTCGTTTCGCATCTCCTGAAGTCGGTTTACCCCCTTTTTAACTTTTCATAAATTCTGAGTTTCCTTTGTCCGTCCACGTGGCGCGCCTTCGTTAGATAACTCGAATTTGGCATCAACATAGAGGCCACTGGCATTAAAGAGTACACGAGTTGTGGTACTTCTTGATGCCAATTTGCCTTAGTCGATGCTCACCCCGAGGTCTTTCCCAGTTAGGCCGAGGTGAGAACCCTTAGTCAAAGAGAAGAGAAATTTAGTTGATTCTTAGTTCTGAATTAAGCGACGGTTACGAAACGGTTTCTTAAGTACAAAGAACGTGCCCCTTCCACTAACACACTCCAACGGACACGTTCTTGAAGTAACGGCTGTTTGGGGAAGTAGTTTCTTTGGCACGTGTCTGTCTGGGATCGAGCCATCTGCTTTTAATGGGGGGATAAGTGGCATTTCAGCCGAGGGATGCATCGGTTACACGCATCTCTCCACTCCCAACGGTTGGAAAAATCTCCTATATATATGTACATGTCATTTTCGCTCTACAGAATTCTTATTCGAGAAATCCTCTTGCTTTTTCATCTTTCAAATCCTCTTTTCATTACTCTTTCTTTGTTTTCTTCTTTCTGCAAGTAACTTATTTGGAGGTTCGCGATTTCTCCATCGAGATATCGTTCGGATTTTTGGTAAGCTTCGATATCATCTTTCTGCCTTCCTTAATCATTTTTTCACTTTTCCTGGTAACATTAATGGCGGCGGTGAGCGATGAACGGGAGAATCGAGCAGCAGCAGAAGCATTTCAGACGAGGTGTTGGACGAAGAGTTAATGGGGGAGTATTACCGTTGGGACCCATTACTCATCGATCGTCTAGACATTCGCAGAAATAACTTTAATGGGGATGCCGAGGTTGAGCAGGACATTGCCGTTAAGACAGGGTACTGGAGACGACCTGCCTGTCAGTGTCCCGAGGCCGACGTCCTGTTTTTGGGGGAGCGTGATGACCGACGCTGATGTTGTCCTTCTGCGTGAGTCGGCTCGCATCCCCGGCTCGATCAAAATCTTCGCCCTTTACCCAGGGGAGAGAATCCACTGTCCTCCCCCAGGTTGCGTCGGGATATTCGCAGAGAGCTTGAGGTCGGGTTTGAGATTTCCGCTAGACAACGTGATCACCGACTACCTACGCGATTGGGGTCTTGGTCTCAGCCAAATCACTCTCAATGGTTGGAAGAAGATCATCGGCCTTATGGTTTTGTGTGCCCAGAAGAAGTGGCCGTTTTCGTCGATTGAAGAGTTCAGGAATATTATTTTTAAGAGGAGTCGAGAACGAGAAGAGGTCCCGCCCACCGGCTGTTTCTTCTGTTCGATGAAACCGCAAGACGGTCTAAAAATTGGGCAATTAATCACAGGAGTTCCCGAGACCCTCCATGGCTTTCAAGAGGAGTGGTTTTGGGTCGGCGGGGATTGGGAATAGCCCGATTTTTGCCTTGAGGCGCCGATCGACAGGATGACTGTCCCCAACCGAGTTGTTTCTACTTACTGTAAGTTCTTCTTCTGTATTCGGGATATCCTGACGAGTTGTTTTTCCTCCACTAACAGGTCGGACCTTTTGGTGTTTGTAGCCTGAAGGAAGAAAGAACCCAAGCTTAAAAGAGAATACAGAGAAAAACTTGAGGAGCTTGCCTTGTTGATGGTTCTGGAACGCAAGTGGCATACGTTGACGAAAGATTCCAAACTTGCGTCAGCAAAACTAGCAGCGAGTAAGCCCATCGACGACTTCGAACCAGATGAGCTATCCTATGTCATTTACCTCGGTTTTCTCATTTTCTGTCCCGCTACGGGGATTTGATATAGCCCTTCCAACTTTCTTTTTTTGCAGTTTATTACCCGCTACTCGGCTTTTTCGGGTTTAAATCCGTTCAGGAGGCAAAGAATTACCAATGTCAATTCCCTGTCAAAGAGACTGAGATGGGTCGCATGCAGTTTTTGGAAGAAGTGAAGAAGAAGGCGGCAGGCCGTGGCTCAGGCGATGCCGACGTCAGGCTCCCAGGCTATTGGCGTTGTCCCCATTCTGGTCGCCGAACCCGCACCGGTATCTGATTCGGCGGTTGGTACCGAGCTGATGGTCGTACCACCTGCTCTCTCTACCGACGTGGAGAAGGTAGTCGGGCCCGTTAATCCCGACCTCCACGTCGTCATATCGAGTTCCGAGGAGGTTGAGGGGGCAAAGAAGACTGCGGAGGGCTCTGAAACGCATAAGAAACAAAAATCAAAGAAGAAGATCGGCGGTGAACCCGACGCTGTGGGTGAACGACGAGCTAAGAGGAGGCAGGACGTCAGCCAGACGGTGTTGGAGAGGAACGCTCCCGTTCATCAAGACGGAAGCAAGTCATACCTACCGATGGACAAGAAGAGGGTCCTCAACCTCAACCTACCCGAGGGAGTGATGGAAGAGTGGTTCACCCAGTTTCATTCAGTGGAGATCCCAAAATTCCCCATCAAATTTCATCAGCCACCACACGTGATTGGAGCCGCTCGGGTTCCCTTGATGGTTTGGGATCCGATATCCGAAGCGAGGGTGTACGGACTATTGAGTTCTGGTTCAGTTATGCAAAGGCTTGTTTGGGGAGAGCCTTGGTAGGACTTGCCTCCGTGGAAGACGAGTTTCGACTGAACGTTGCCGCACTAGATGAGAGGAAAGATAAAGTTACAGTGCGTGTTGGCCAAATCGCGTCCTTGAAAGCCGACAAAGCTGACTTGAAAGCCGAGGTGAAGGAGAAGAACGATCAGCTAACCGTGGCACAAACTGAGATCGCTGAGCTGGGAGCCGACAAGAAACGGTTGGAAGAGGAGATGCGCAAGCTGACGGCGCAGATTGGCGCTTCCGAGATGGAAGCCAGGAACAATGTGAATCGATATCTAAAGGAGTGGGAGGAGCACTGTTTGGAATATTTTGGGTAAGTGGTAATCAAGTTACCCGACCTCGAGTCGTTCTCAAAGGAAAACTGTTCGGTTGCCTTGTTAAATCTAGTTGTTGAAACACAAAAAGGATAAAATAAAAATCCTAAACATTATATCAAGATTGGTTTGAGAGTTTAATAAAACTACAAATTGAATAAAGTAAATAACAGGTTTAATCTAAATAAATAAGCAAGTAATTGAAAGTTTCCAAAAACGTACTATAAACGACAAAACAAAATAAAATAAATAACTCAGATAATCGGGATTTAAAAATAGGACTTCTAACACGAAATGATTAAATTTTAATCAAGTCTTAATCTTTCAAACTAGACCGTTCCACAATTAATTCCATATTATCTTAAAATAAAAAAATAAATAAAAATAAAAATAAAAATAAAAATAAAAAGACTCAAGCTTAGCGTTATCGATATATTGAAAACTCCGATTGTAACTCAAAAGAACTTCGTAGTTAATAAATCGGTGCTACTACAAAGTGAAAGGTCCTAAAAATAGGTCCCTAACCTTCTATAGCAAGTAACGATAGATTGAAAACGATAAAATACAAACTTTGACCTAAACATACAATATCGTAAAAACTTACCAGAAAACTCAAATCTTGATGCTATTCCAACAATCCACAAGAACTCCAAGTAAATAATTGAAGTCTTATAAATCACACCAAACCAAATGATTACACCAAGTCGAAAATAAATACATACTGAACCGAAATAAGAACACTTCGAATACAATAATCTAATACAAACTTCTCCAAAATTCCTTCTCTTAAACACTACCAACAAGTTTAAATGTTTAAGAAGAGGAAGAAAGGAATAAGAATGTGAAGAAGAATGGTGAATAAGTGATTGACTTAAGATGGTAATGAAGATGGTTTATATAGGGTGAAAAAATCCTTAATTTCCTAACTTATGCATAAATTTTCTTCACCCATTCATCAACCATGCATAATTTCTTCACCCATCCATCAAACATACCTAAAAGACCCAATTTTCCCATCCAAAATGGTTATTAGCTCAAAATAGTCAATTAGGCTCGGAAAAATCCGAGAAAATGGGTCCAAGGGCCGCTGGGCGCGGCATGGCGCGCGGTGGTGTGGGGCCGCAGTGCACGTGCTTACGTTTTTTGCTCGTTCGGGCTCGTTTGAACTCGGAATTCAGTTCCGTTTTTTCCTACGCGAAGCTAACGAACTCCTATATATAATTATGCTTACAAACCACACTTTTTCCCAGAATACAAATTTTGTGGAATTTCCAACCATTAAAGCGTCGATAACTTGCTCGACTTTATGTTTCGGCCCCGTTCGGATTCATCTGAACTCGAAATCGAATTCCGCTTTTTCTCACTTGTCGCCAACTAACCTCTCTAGTTAGCTGTTCTTGAATGGTCAAGTTCCGAGCTTAATCCAATCCTCACGGGATTTTCGACACGCATTTTTGGCACTTCTGAACATATTTTTCGTCAACTCTACGAGGCTCGATTTTCCTACAAAATAAACATAAAAAGCAACAGAAAAATACAAAAAATACCGAAACAACTTAAAAACACCAAAATGAAGAAAAACAACCAAATGGACCGAAAATGACCAAAAATAAACTAAAAACCACATAAATAAAATACTCAAAAATACACAAAATCACAACAAAAATGTACCAAACAACTCCCCCACACTTAGCTTTTTGCTTGTCCTCAAACAAACAATCACACTAACCTTTTGAATGAATAAATTTACCTGTTCGTGTATCATATCTCAAATTATTCCGAGCTCATCTTATCCCAAAATTCTCGGTCAATATTCAATTTGGTAATATGTTCCCCACGATTTCGAGTCATACAAATCAATAACCGTCCATTGCTCCTCCGCACATGGTCGACTCGTCACTTTGCCAACTTTTACAAAACTACTCATGTACAAATATACTCTCGGTCCCCAAATACAAATGATCATTAAAATCAAAGGTCTATAAGCCATCTTGAATCATAAATAATAAAATCAGTGGCATACAAAATTTTTTCCCTCTTTTATTCGTATATTTTTTATTTTTATTTCTTTTTCCTTGAACCATTTTTTCCAAACGAGGTTTCCGGGCAATTATTATGTAGGTGTGACCTCGAGGGGTTCCCTCGAGTCTCCTAAACCGGTTACCTGTGCTCAATATCCCAAAATAAATCGAAATAAGCGGAGCCTAACTCGTACTTCCTCGTGAGTTCAATTTTTATTCCATTTTTTTTTATTTTTTTTTATTTTTTTTTATGAGAGGGCAAACGAAACATCGAAATATCATGAGAATAATACATAAACATGAGTGTATACATAAAAATCCTAGAAGAAGGCAAGTTTAAAGTAACGACCAATCGGGACTTACAAAGGACAAAACAAGGCCGTGACTCTAGATCGTGCGTCCCACATCGTCAAATCTTCAATCAACTTCAAATCACCGGAGGTCAATTCATTGCAAGGCATAATATGAAATAAATCAAAACGAACTAAGCATGTTTATCCAATAAAAGACTAACATTATTGACCAAGCATCAAACTTTATATGGGAGAATCGACACAAACACACAAGAAAACCTAACACCTAGACGGTCCATTTACCAGAACACAAGAAAAACAGATAAAACCTAAAAAAAACTACACGGAACACCACATGATCATGCAAGATACTCAAAATCCTCCCCCCACACTTAAATTACGCAATGTCCTCATTGCGCCCCCAATAAGTAAAGAAAAAAAAAATAAACCAAATCATGCAAAGAGGTCAATCCAATACGGGAAAAGCACACAATAATAAGAAAAAATAAATAATTAAACTAAAATAGGGTAAGAAAATTCAAACTCAGTATGTCGCGGTGTGTCCCAAAGATATTGAATGTCAAAGCGAGCTGCCGAAAACAGCCTCGGACTCCAGAGAATGAGAGAATGTCAATGTGTCATAGCTTGGTGGTCTGATATGGCTTATGGCTCGGTTGGTTGCATAAAGGCTCGGATGGTTCTGGGTTCAGTCAGGCTGCACGGGGCTAGTCAGGGAGGTGTTGCGGTTGACGTCACAAGCCGAGACACATCGCAGTAGGTGGTTAGAGGTTCGCCGAGGTCGGAAATTGTCGTGGTCACCGCTGTGCGTGCATACGCGCCTTGCTAAAAAATGCAAAATGTTAGCCCGGCACTAAAAAGTCGGTATTGCCGAGCGGTTCGGCTCGGGCCAATTCCTTCAAATTTTTTTTTTTTTTATTTTTTAAGAAATAAAATGAAACACGTGGATTGCCTCCCACGAAACGCTCAGTTTAACGTCGAGAGCTCGACGAAAATGAGAGATTCAAGAGTAGACCGGCTCCTCGAGCCGAGTGTAAAGAGCTCCTATCTCCTTAGCTTCATTTTCAAAATACGGCTTAACCCGATGTCCATTCACTTGAAATGTCGACTTATCGATCGGGTTGAGGAGTTTGATTACACCGGAGGGAAATACTTCTTCAATAACAAATGCTCCGTTCCATCTTGAATTCAGTTTCCCGGGAAAGAGTCGAAGTCGTGAGTTAAAAAGTAGTACTTTCATTCCCGGGAGAAGTGCCTTTCTTAGTATCTTCGAATCATGCAACCTCTTGACTTTTTCCTTGTAACTATTCGAACTCTCGTATGCTTCATTCCTCAATTCATCAAGTTCGCTGAGTTGTAAATACCTTTCTTCCCCGGCCACCCCTAACTCAAAATTCAACATTCGGGTGGCCCAATATGCACGGTGCTCCACCTCAACCGGCAAGTGGCATGCCTTCCCATATACCAACCGGAAAGGGCTCATTCCGATGACTCCTTTGTACGCTGTTCTGTGAGCCCACAATGCATCACCGAGCTTCTTAGACCAATCTTTTCGGGAAGCACCAACGGTTTTTTCAAGAATGGCCTTAATCTGCTTATTGCTTGTTTCCACTTGCCCTGAAGTTTGAGGGTGATAGGGGGTAGAAACTTTGTGAGTGATCCCATTTCTCTCCATTAGCTTCTTGAAAATTTTGTTACAAAAATGAGATCCACCATCGTTTATGATTGCTCGTGGAAAACCGAAGCGGTTGATGATGTGTTCTGGGACGAATTTGACCACTACCTTCGTATCACAAGTCCTGCTCGGAATAGCTTCCACCCATTTTGAGATGTACTCGACTCCCACCAAAATATACTCAAAGCCGTCAGAATTTGGGAATGGTCCCATGAAGTCGATTCCCCACAGATCGAAAATCTCGACTGGCATAAAGATATTCAAGGGCATCTCATTTCTCCTGCCAATATTGCCCGTCCGTTGGCACCGATCGCATGTGGTGGAGAAAGCATGGGCATCTTTGAAGAGTGTCGGCCAATAAAATCCGCTTTGAAGTACTTTGAGGGCCGTCTTTCGTCCTCCGAAATGTCCACGCAGTTGGATGAATGGCAACCGGCAAGAATATCTTTCTGTTCATTTTCGGCCACGCATCTTCGGATCACCTCATCCTTGCCGAGATAAAAGAGGTATGGGTCTTCCCAAAGAAAATACCTGCATTTCGCAAGAAATCTCTTCCGTTCTTGGAAGGATAGTTCATCATTCACAATCCCACTTGCCAAATAATTGGCAATGTCAGCAAACCAAGGCACATTATCAACAAGAAGGACATTTTCATATGGGAATGTATCATCAATATCATGTAAATCACAAGAATTAGATGGCAAAATAAGGCGAGAAAGATGATCAGCAACTACATTCTCATATCCCTTTCTATCCAATATTTCTACATCAAATTCTTGGAGTAATAACACCCATCTAATTAACCTCAGTTTAGACTGAGTTTTCGCCAACAAATGTCGCAATGCAGCGTGATCACTATACACTATGACCTTATACTCAACCACATAAGCACGAAATTTTTCCAATGCAAAAATAATAGCCACGAATTCTTTTTCAGTTGTGGTATAATTAACTTGCGCTTCGTTCAAGGTCATGCTAGCATATGCGATTACATGATGTTTCTTATTAACCTTTTGACCCAGCACTGCCCCTACAGCATAATTTGAGGCATCACACATGATTTCAAATGGAAAATTCCAATTAGGTGGCATAACAATAGGAGCAGTAACCAATCGTCGCTTCAATTCATTGAACGCATGCAAACATTGTTCATCAAAATTAAAAGGCACGTCAAGAGCAAGCAAGGCACAAAGGGGATGGGCAATTTTTGAAAAGTCTTTTATAAACCTCCGATAAAAATCGGCATGCCCTAGAAAACTTTGAATCCCCTTCACAGAAGTTGGGGGAGGAAGACTTTCAATGACATCTATTTTTGCCTTGTCCACCTCAATCCCCTTAGACGAGATAACATGTCCTAACACAATTCCACTAGGCACCATGAAATGAGACTTTTCCCAACTAAGGGTCAAGTTATTTTCAATGCATCGACCTAGCACTTTATCAAGTTTGGCAAGACAATCATCAAAAGAATTACCGAACACCGAAAAATGATCCATGAAAATTTCCATAAAATCACCAATCATGTCAGAAATGATAGAAAACATGCACCTTTTAAATGTGGCGGGGGCATTGCAAAGCCCGAACGGCATCCTACGGAACGCAAAGGTACCAAATGGACATGTAAAGGTGGTCGTCGCTTGATCTTTCGGAGCAATTGGGACTTGATAGTACCCAGATAATCCATCAAGGAAGCAGTAAAATGGGTGTCCGGCAAGCTTGTCTAGGAGTTGGTCAATGAATGGAAGAGGGAAATGATCCTTCCTCGTGGCGGCGTTCAATTTTCTAAAGTCAATGCACATACGCCATCCTGTGGTAGCCCGCATTGGAACAAGTTCTCCTTTGTTATTTTCAACCACCGTGATTCCGCTCTTCTTGGGCACCACATATACCGGGATCACCCATTCGCTAACCGCAACGGCATAAATGATCCCTTCTTTGATGAGCTTGAGGATTTCCCTTTTCACTACCTCCATAAGAGTTGGATTCAATCTTCTTTGGCCCTCCCGGATTGGTTTAGAGTTATCTTCAAGAATGATCCGATGCATGCAAGTCGCCGGACTAATTCCTTTTATGTCGCTCAAACTCCACCCAAGGGCTTCTTTGTTTGCCTTGAGTACTTCAACAAGGAGTTCTTCCTCCTCCTTTGAAAGCCCCGAATAGATAATGGCTGGTTTTGATTCTCCAGCTTCAAGGAAAACATATTTGAGATGTGTCGGTAGTGGCTTAAGCTTGCTGGAGATCTCACATGGCCCCTCTTCTTTGGCAATCTCAAATAGATTAAATTCTCCTTCGTCGGAGTCGTTTTCTTCATCAATACCCATATCACATTCACAAGAAACTTTAGCATGGAACAAGTCATGTACTTCTTCCTCAATGGCATCAATATAAGAGCAACTCCCATGAATAGAGGAAGTGGTCTTTGCGTCATTCATGGTGAATGTAACCGTCTCACCGAGAGCCGATAGAGTGACTCGTCCGTCTTTGACATTGATGAGTGTGTTTGTAGTGGCCATGAACGGACGGTCAAGCAAGAGGGTGTGCTCCTTTCCGGTGTTCAGAACCTCTCCAACATCAAGGACAACAAAGTCCGCCGGGATGATCAAATTCCCCACACGGATTAAAATGTCTTCTATAATGCCCTTCGGATATCGTATGGTTCGGTCGGCCAACTGCAAACACATTCTTGTCGGCTTGAGGTCTCCCAGTTCTAACTGTTGGAAAATTGAATATGGCATGAGATTGATGCCCGCTCCCAAGTCGAGCATAACATTTGTTTCCTTGCCATTTCCCAGGGTAATCTTTATCACAAAACCCCCGAGGTCACACTCCTTTCGAGGAATAGTGGTAGAGGCCACCTCCGAAATCATCACCTTCTCATTATCCTCAAATCTCCTCTTTTTGGAAGCTAAGTCCTTGAAGAAATGGACATACGCCGGCACATTGCGAATTACATCCAAGAGTGGGAGATTGACATTCACCTTGGATAGCATATCGTAGAGGTCTTTAAATTGCCGGTTTTTCTTCGTATTTTGGAGTCGGCTTGGGTATTGAATCGGTGGGCGGTATGGTGTTGCCGACTTGTGCAACGTTTTGTTATCATCGTCATTTGATTTTTTCCTTGGTTCCTCCTCGACCATCACCTCCTTGTTCTTCCCGGGGTTCGTTTCCATCTCTTCTTCTTTGTCTTGGACATCCTCGACCATCACTTCTTGAGGTGTCTCCACTTGATTGTCCACTCTTCTTCCACTTCGTAGAACCGTCACAGCTTGGGCGTGCTCGGGTTGGCTTGGGAGTCGATCTTTCTTGTTATTTCTTTGTATTTCCCCAATCGACGTCCCAAGTTGCCCCATTTGTGCCTCGAGGCACTTGAGGGAAGCTTGGATGGATGGTACGCCCTTGACCGCATCATGTAAGTTGGACAATGTTGAAGCAAGATTTTGGAGATATTTCTCCATGTTGTCAATTCTTACCTCCGAAGATTCCACCTTGGTGTCCTTCTCGGGCTGTGGTGGAGGTGGCATGGTTTGTCTTGGAATGAATCCTCCACGCCCTTGTTGGAATTCGGGCCTTGATTGATAATTCTGAAAGTCAGTCCGCGGTTGTAATGCCCGGTTTTGATTGGGCACAAATGCTTGTTGTGGAGCATAGGGTTGTTGTGGCGCATAAGCTTGTTGTGGAGCCGGTTGAGATTGATAATTTGCCTTCGGCTCCCTCCAGGAGAAATTTGGGTGGTTTCTCCATCCAGCGTTATACGTGTTCGAGTACGGATCATTTTGCACCCGGGGGACATATCCTTGTATGGCATTGATATCATACGGGACCCCTTTAAGATTAGGGTCATACACCAGCTCAACATACATTCGACATTCTCGAGCTCCATGTCCTATGTCTCCACAAGCCCCACACGTCTCCACCATGGCTGCTTGGGTAGGTTTTGAATCTCTCAATCGAAGATATTTGAGCTCTTCTTCCATCGAGGCTAACTTTGCAAGAACGACATCAGATGAAGTGTCGGATGATGGTGAAGCTTCGTTTACGGGAACTCTCTTTCGAACACTCTTTCTTTGTGAGTTCTCACTTAACATCTCGTACAGCTCGTAAATCTCCTCCTCCGTGTGGCTCCCGATATCTCCTCCGGCCGCATGATCCACCATGTATTGTAATTGTTGGTGTAGGCCATCATAGAAGAATTGATTTAAAATCCCGAGGCAAAAGTGGTGGTGTGGGCATTGAAGTTGATAGCCCTTGAATCGCTCCCATGCCTCGTGGAAGGCTTCTCCCGGATTTTGGCTAAAACTAGCCATTTGAGCCCGAAGATCGGTTGTCTTTTGGTGTGAGTAATATTTCTCCATGAATTTCTCGTATACCATCTCCCAATTGGTAAGGGAGTTAGGTAAGAGAGTCATGAACCAAGTCTTCGCTCGATCCTTGAGAGTGTAAGGAAAACATCGCATTCGGAGTTGGTTTTCGTTTAGACCTTGTAGAGGAAAAGTGTTGACGGTGGCATAAAACTCCCAGATGAAATTGAGCACGTCTTCTTGTGGTAGGCCATAAAAATGTGGTAGTTGATTTAGATGAATGGCCTTGAGGTCGTAATTTCGAGCCGCCTCCCCAAGAACGAGACATGAAGTGTTGTCTCCAATGATGGGTCGTGCGAAATACCTCATGTTTTGGGGAGATGGCGGCTCGTGGTCTTCTTGGTTCGCCATGGATCCCGCTTCGAATTTAGTCTCGTTTGCGTCGCCTTCGATATGGGGATCGATCGAGGAATCCTCCTTTTCGATCGCTCGCCTTCGCCGACCTACCATAAACAAAAACAAAAATCCAACCCGTGAAAAGCACCAATGGTAACTCAAGAGAAAAACTATAAGCTAGAAAATAAATAAGAGAAATAAAGAGAAAAATAGAAATTAAAAAACGAGCACAAAAAGCAAGAGAAACACGTAAAAAGATAACAACTAGAAATAACTTGGCGTCCTAATCGCCGTCCCCGGCAACGGCGCCATTTTGTTTGCAATATTTTGGGTAAGTGGTAATCAAGTTACCCGACCTCGAGTCGTTCTCAAAGGAAGACTGTTCGGTTGCCTTGTTAAATCTAGTTGTTGAAACACAAAAAGGATAAAATAAAAATCCTAAACATTCTATCAATATTGGTTTGAGAGTTTAATAAAACTACAAATTGAATAAAGTAAATAACAGGTTTAATCTAAATAAATAAGCAAGTAATTGAAAGTTTCCAAAAACGTACTATAAACGACAAAACATAATAAAATAAATAACTGAGATAATCGGGATTTAAAAATGGGACTTCTAACAGGAAATGATTAAGTTTTAATCAAGTCTTAATCTTTCAAACTAGACCGTTCCACAATTAATTCCATATTATCTTCAAATAAAAAAATAAAATAAAAATAAAAATAAAAATAAAAATAAAAAGACTCAAGCTTAGCGTTATCGCTATATCGAAAACTCCGATTGTAACTCAAAAGAACTTCGTAGTTAATAAATCGGTGCTACTACAAAGTGAAAGGTCCTAAAAATAGGTCCCTAACCTTCTATAGCAAGTAACGATAGATTGAAAACGATAAAATACAAACTTTGACCTAAACATACAATATCGTAAAAACTTACCGGAAAACTCAAATCTTGATGCTATTCCAACAATCCACAAGAACTCCAAGTAAATAATTGAAGTCTTATAAATCACACCAAAACCAAATGATTACACCAAGTCGAAAATAAATACAAACTGAACCGAAATAAGAACACTTCGAATACAATAATCTAATACAAACTTCTCCAAAATTCCTTCTCTTAAACACTACCAACAAGTTTAAATGTTTAAGAAGAGGAAGAAAGGAATAAGAATGTGAAGAAGATGGTGAATAAGTGATTGACTTAAGATGGTAATGAAGATGGTTTATATAGGGTGAAAAAATCCTTAATTTCTTATGCATAAATTTTCTTCACCCATTCATCAACCATGCATAATTTCTTCACCCATCCATCAAACATACCTAAAAGACCCAATTTTCCCATCCAAAATGGTTATTAGCTCAAAATAGTCAATTAGGCTCGGAAAAATCCGAGAAAATGGGTCCAAGGGCCGCTGGGCGCGGCATGGCGCGCGGTGGTGCGGGGCAGCAGTGCACGTGCTTACGTTTTTGACTCGTTCGGGCTCGTTTGAACTCGGAATTCAGTTCCGTTTTTTCCTACGCGAAGCTAACGAACTCCTATATATAATTATGCTTACAAACCACACTTTTTCCCAGAATACAAATTTTGTGGAATTTCCAACCATTAAAGCGTCGATAACTTGCTCGACTTTATGTTTCGGCCCCGTTCGGATTCATCTGAACTCGAAATCGAATTCCGCTTTTTCTCACTTGTCGCCAACTAAACTCTCTAGTTAGTTGTTCTTGAATGGTCGATTTCCGAGCTTAATCCAATCCTCACGGGATTTTCGACACGCATTTTGGCTCTTCTGAACATATTTTTCGTCAACTCTACGAGGCTCGATTTTCCTACAAAATAAACATAAAAAGCAACAGAAAAATACCAAAAATACCGAAACAACTTAAAAACACCAAAATGAAGAAAAACAACCAAATGGACCGAAAATGACCAAAAATAAACTAAAAACCACATAAATAAAATACTCAAAAATACACAAAATCACAACAAAAATGTACAAAACAAGCACCAAAAGACTCGTTAGGACTGGGCCGACAAGGAATCTCAGTTGATTCTACTAACAGAGGCTCACGCGACCGAGATCGCGAAGATGGAGAAGGAGAAGGCCGACTACGGGGAACATATGCGCGCCCAGGGGATCGAAGATGGTAAGAAACTCGGTAAGGAGGAGTTCAAGAGCTCTTGGGAGATGGAGAGGGACATCAAGCTAAACACATGTTTGAATCTCCGTTGGGTGATTGACCGGTTCCAATTCGGGCTGTATGGTGTCGGAGATCTTAAGGCCATGTTGTTCCAGAAAATCGAGAGGCTCGGATTCGACCCCGAGATCGAGGAGATGCACATCCCCGCCGATGATGATGAGCGACGTTATTGCGAGTTGGTTCTGGACAACTCCGAGGCAAATGTGGTTTCCCGCGGACTTCCTCATTTGAGCGAGGATAGGCGACTTGCTCTTCGGAGAGCCTATGTCGATATGGTTCTCGAAGGGGAGAAGGAGAAAAGAGAAGAACTCACCGATGTGCTTATCTCCACTTTGGTCGACATTACCGTGGAGCAACACTTCGATCTTATGACCTTGGCCCAGATTAAGAAGGAGGTTGTCGAATATGCCGAAAGGCTCGCTACGATGAGAAGAACGTAGAAAAGCCTCCAGCAGGAATCGAGGTGGTGAAGGGTACAGGGGACGTTGACTCCACGACGGTGAAGATTACATTTGATCCACAAGCGATCGACGCTGCAATTTTTTCGAAGCTAAGCGAAAAGATCAAAGACGTCTTCGAGAGTCCAGAGGACGAGGCAAAGGACATGCCCGAGGACGTCGAGAAGCCCCAGGATGAAGTCGGGGAGGTCCCCGAATAGATTTGCTTTTATTCGTTTATGAAGCTGCTTTAGTCTGCTGCGTTTTAGTTTGTTTTTTCTTTCCGACGTGGACCATCATGTTCGCACGTCAGCTTTCCCGCATTTTTCTTTAGATGTAAGGACACATTTCTTTGGTATTTCTAATGAATGAACGTTTGTTGTTTACGACCTTTTGACCCTTCTGTGATGTAAGTGTTCTGAACTCGGAATCAATAATGTTAACCAACTGATCCGCCTCTTAACAAAGTTTAACCAAAGGGAAGAAGGTCTTAAATTTCAAATCGGCGACACTTAAGCTGGAATTTAACTCCTTAACTTGATTGAGCCGTTGGGAAACAAACAAATGTCCGATTTGTGGCATTCAAAGCGGTTTTCAAACCTGTAACTTATCCTGACCCGATTTGAGATCATTGACCCCTTTTAACTTATTCAGGTTGCTGAAGGGAAATTCAGGGAGGGCTTCTGTCGCATTCATTTCCTCCCATTCTTTTTCTCCTTTCTTCGAACTTGCCGTGATGTTTGAAGCTTTACCAGAGCGTCAGCGTTTTGCGCCGACTAGTGGTGTGGAGGTCATTCTTTCAGGACGTCGGTTTTTTACGCTGACTAGTGGCACGGAGGACTTTTTTTCAGAACGTCGGTTTTTTACGCAGACTAGTGGCACGGAGGCCATTTTTTCAGTATGTCGGTTTTTTACGCCAACTAGTGGCGCGGAGGCCGTTTTTTCAGAACGTCGGTTTTTTACGCCGACTAGTGGCACGGAGGCCGTTTTTTCATAACGTCGGTTTTTTACGCTGACTAGTGGCATGGAGGCCGTTTTTTCTGAACCTCGGTTTTTTACGCCGACTAGTAGCACGGAGGCCGTTTTTTCAAAACGTCGGATTTTTACGCCAACTAGTGGCACGGAGGCCGTTTTTTTAGAACGTCGGATTTTTTACGCCGACTAATGGCACGGAGGCCTTTTTTCAGAACATCGGTTTTTTTACGCCGATTAGTGGCACGGAGGCCGTTTTTTCAGAACGTCGGTTTTTTGTGCCCACTAGTGGCCAAATTTATTGGTAGAACTTCTTAATGTACACCGCATTCCAAGGATGTCGGCGGGGAGTTCCGTCCAACTATTACAGCCGATAGGCCCCGTTAGACAGCACTTCGCTTATTTTGAAAGGACCCTCCCACTTTGGTTTGAGGGGCCTCGGATCAGGTCTGGTGATTCATTTTAGCACCAAATCTTCGACTTGGTATGTTCGAGGCCGAAGTTTGGAGTTGACGTACTTCTCGCTTCTTTGCTTGTAGGCGTTGTTCTTGAGCTCGGCTTCTATTCGCAGCTCGTCTACCAAGTCGAGATTAGCTCTAAGGTTGGCTTGATTAGATCCCTCCTCGAAATTCTGGACTCGGTATGTTGGGGACACGAGTTCAACGGGGACCATCGCCTCCAACCCACAGGCTAGAGAGAAAGGTATTTCGCCAATTGAGGACCGAGTTGTCGTTCGGTATGCCCATAGGACGTAGGGCAGTTCTTCTGGCCAGGCCCCTTTGGCGGCGTCTAGACATAGCTTAAGATCGTTCTTTATCGTTTTGTTCACAGGTTTGACCTGACCGTTTGATTGTGGGTGGTACGGAGTTGAGAAAAAGTGCTTGATCCTATACTCCTCGAAGAATTCTTCGAGCCTCTTGTCTTCGAATTGTCTGCCGTTGTCGGTGACAATTGATTTAGGCACACCAAATCGTCATACAATAGACTTCAAATGAAGTCGATCATTTTCTGCTCAGTGATCGTGGCTAGGGGTTTTGCTTCGGCTCATTTGATGAGGTAATCTACCGCGACGATCGCGTACTTTACTCCTCCCTTTCTGACCGGCAGGGGTCCGATCAAGTCGATTCTCCATTTCACAAAAAGCCAGGGGCTAAACACCGACTTGAGTGGTTCTGGGGAGAGGTTGACATTAGGCGCGAATATATGACATTTTATGCATCTCTTCACCTAGTCTGCGGCATCTCTTTTCAGCGTCGGCCAGTAATAACCTTGTCGCAGGATCTAAAAGGCTAACGCCTACGACCCTGAGTGGCTTCCACATATTCCATCGTGGATCTCTTGCAGTACAAAGAGGGATTCCTGTTCTGGTAGGCATTTTAGTAGCTGGACCGAGTACCCTCTTTTATAGAGCGTCCCACTATCTAGCGTGAACCGAGCTGCTCGAGTTCGTAGGGATCTTGTTTCCTTGGAGTCCTGCGGTAGGGCCCAAGTCTCAAGGTACGTGACGATCGGATCCATCAAGTCGGTATTTTATCTTTGGAGTTCAGTTCAGCGCTTGCGATCTGGTTCACCGAGGTTGACGTCAATTCTTGTCGACCGACTTGAACGTATTCCACATTTTCCATCTTTCTACTCAATGCGAGGTGTGACAGGGCGTCCGCTTATACATTCAAGGTTCGGGGAATGTGTTCGACTTTTGGATTGGAACTTTGACAACTTCTTCCTGGCTAGCGCGAGATAAGACATCAACCTAGGTTCCTTAACTTTGAAAGTGCCGAGCACTTGGTTGACCAGTAGCTGTGAGTCTGAGAAGATGTTGACATGAGTTAGGTTCATTGCCTCGGCGAGGTTCAATCCTGACAATAGCGCTTCATACTCGGCCTTGTTATTTGTGGCGGGGAACAAGAACTGGACGGAATGACAGAATACTTGTTGATCTGGATCAATGAGGACGATTTCCCCCCCAGCTAGGTTTGCCGTTGATGATCCGTCGACATACATTACCCGTGGGTGGTCGTCAGCGACCTCTTCAACTTCAGGAGTAAACTCCGCGATGAAATCGGACAAGACTTGTCCCTTGATTGCGGTTCGTGGTTTATAGTGGATGTCGAATTGTCCCAGTTCGATGGCCCATTTAATCATCCAACCCGAGGTGTCGGGTCTATATAGGACCTGCCGCAGTGGGTATGCCATTAGCACGGTTACTAAGTGTTCTTGAAAGTATGGGCGCAGTTTCCGAGCTGCGTTAACGAGTGCGAAGGCCAGTTTTTCCATCGGCGGGTATCTCAGCTCGACATCGTGCAAAGCCTTGCTGACATAATAGACGGGATATTGTTGTGAGTCTTCTTCTCGGATGAGTACCGCGCTGATTGCCGAGTGGCTGACTCCGAGATATAAGTACAACATCTCGTCAGACTTCGATTTTTGTAGAGTCCGGGATTGGGTTAACGCTTCCTTGATGCTGATGAGGGCTTTCTGACACTCGTCGGTCCACTCGAACTGTTTTCCTTTCTTTATTGCGTTGAAAAAAGGTTTGCATCGATCGGTTGATTTGGATATGAACTGGTTCAAGGCTGCAAGCCGACCTGTCAACCCTTGCACCGAAGTGGGTGGTTTTATGTCGAGGATGGCTTTTATTTTTTGGGGATTCGCTTATATTCCTCTCTGACTAACCACATAACCCAAGAATTTACCTGACTTCACCCCGAATATACACTTCTTTGGATTTAACACCATGGAGTAATCACGCAAAATGTTAAACATTTCATTCAAGTTGGTTACATGATCGTGAGCGCGTACAAACTTTACAAGCATATCATCCACATACACTTCCATAGTTCTCCCTATCAAACTAGAAAACATTTTGTTCACCAATCTCTGATACGTGGCTCCAACGTTCTTCAGCCCAAAAGGCATCATGGTGTAGCAGTACATGCCCCGAGCCAAGTAGAAGGAAGCATGCTCTGCCTCCTCGGGATCCATTGGGATTTGGTTATAGCCAGAATACGCGTCCATGAAACTCATGAGTTCATGGCCCGAGGTGGCGTCCACCATGTAGTCAATATGCGATAGCGGGTAACTGTCTTTCGGGCATGCTATGTTGAGGTCCGAGAAGTCGATGCATAGGCGCCACGAATCATTGCTTTTCTTGACTAAGACGGGATTGGATACCCATGTTGGGTATTTGGCCTCTTTAATGAATTTGTTGTCGACGAGCTTGCTGACTTCTTCCTCCAAAGTCTGGTTTCGGTGACCTTTTTATCTATGTTGAGTCGGTGGCAGGCCACCTTCGGGTCTATCCCCTTCATGTCTTCATGTCTCCAAGCAAACACGTCCGCGTTAGCTTTCAGAAACGAGATGAGTTCGGTTCGGATTGGCTCGGGGAGGTCGGCCCCAATACGGAGCTGTTTGTCACATATCGGCTCATCGACGTAGATGATCTCGACTTCCTCGGACGGTTCAACCATATTTCCACATCTTTTCTCCTTGAAATGCTGCGTGGATCTAGCTCATCTTCCTCGATGACTGGTTCTTTACCTGATCTTCTCCCTCGATCTCGTGTGAGTTTTTCCTCGGTTTGCCCACCGAGGTCTGCATTTGCCGAGGTCAGCTCCGTTGGCCCCGACAAGTATTCTGCCGGAGTTAGGTTTGCTCTGAGGTCCCAAATTAGTTCGTCTTCCTGAATCGAGCTTTGTTGGGCCGTCGGATGGTCGAGGTCTCCCCTTTTCTCATTGCCCAATATCTCCATCGTGTGGACTTCTCGAGAGGGTATCGCTAACACCAACTCTCGGGCTTCTCGTTGATCACTATAATGGGTACCTTCGCCGTCCGCGGTGAGGAATTTGATTTCATAGTGAAAGATGGAAACGGCCGCTCGGAGTTTGTACAGGGTTTTCCTCCCGAGAATGGCGTTGTATTCGTTATTAAGGTCCAGAACTTTGAATGTTTCCATTATGACCTTGGAGGTCTATCCGTGGGGGAGCGACACACTCCCGTTGAACCCATGGACTCGGTCGTTGCACGGGCGGACGACGGTGGGATCAAGTCCTAGCTTGTTGAAAGCTCGGAGCATAAGGATGCTTGAATATGCGCCAATGTCCTCCATGATTCAGTGGACGGGTATCCCGCAAATCGGCGCCGTGATGATGAGCGCGTCCGAGTGCGGGTGATCGAATAAACTTGCGTCTTCCAACGTTAATGTGATCGGGCAAGTGCAAAAGGAGTTGTTGCCTTGGAATTATCGGGCGGCTCCTCCTGGAGAGTGGTGTTACAATCCCATAGCTATGTCATCGGCCTTAAAGACGCGATTCGTCAGCCCACCCGGATCTCTGTTCTATGAGCAAAGGCACGTGAGCCGTGGGTATTTACTTGCCCAAGAGGTTACGTCATTGCTAATTTGACTCGGTCTGCGCTCTTCGTGTCAGGAGTTTATGAATAAAATGAAGAGTATCGCAGATCAACTTCCCTCGATCGGTGTGCCCGTCTCTGAACAGGATCTTGTCCTTCACGTGTTGACCGGGCTTGGAGCTGAGTACGAATCTTTTGTCACCGCTATTACTACACGATCTGATCTAGTGACCTGGCCTGACCTCCAAGCTGAGTGAATAGGCCGATATTTCGTATAGTGATAACGCTTTCTCTTTCGGGTCTATTTTCTCTGACTTGACTCAGCGGTTAGAGTCTCGCTTCTCTTAAATCGGTGGTCAATACCTGTTTCCCCGAGTTGTGTGCCTTCCTGGCGTACACCTTGGCTTATCGACGTGAGGAGGCCAGTTCCTGTCAATTGGTGTTGACTCGGGGAATGGAGCCTACCCGAGGTGAATCTTGTGGTGTCTGGTCGGTATTGTCAGGACGTTCGAGCTCCCTGTTCCTCTTCCCAAGTCGGTCATTGACTGCTTTGGGACAGATTGGGCCGAACATGAAGATCTCCTTGTCTCCCTGCTGTATTCGAATCCTCTTCGCATTCATTATCCTCTCATCATCTTCATCTCCGTCGGGGATGTTAACCAACTGACGCCTTTCCTTCGCGTCGTTTGGTTTGGTAAACCTCTTTACTTAAGGGTTTCCGATGAGCTTCATGAGTACGGACAACAAGCTGAGACACTCATCGATGTTGTGGTAGGGTGATTTGTGATAGTCACAATATCGAGACTTGTCTAGTTGACTCTCCGACGTCTTCACAAGTCGGGCTTCGGGAGTGATCACTTTCCCTGAGGTTAGGTCCTCTTTGAATTGCCTCCTGGCAGCTTTCACCTTTGGATTGTTGGGGTCAACCTTGAATGGCCCCGTGAACTGTGCCTTCTTCGGAGAACTACCGAAGTGTTTCTTCTTTTTTTTTTTATCTTTGGAAGTCGGTTTCTGACCCTTCGACGGAACTCGAGGTTGGGCACCGACATGGATTCTTCAGCGATCACATGTTGTTGAGCTCGGACTAAGAACTCCTGGAATGTACTGGGTTTGTTCTGACAAAGTGCCCAGCGAAACATCGACTTCGGTTTTAAGCCCGCTATGGCCGAAAGGAGGAGTGTTTCCGGATGGCAAGGTTTCATATTTTACACGCGCTCATTGAAGCGTGCGACATAATCCTTCAAGCTTTCTTCGTCCCACTGGACGATGTTAGTGATCGACTCTTTTGGGATTAGGCAGACCTGGGCCCTGATGAAGTGGGACCTGAAAGCCGACCTGAGTTGATGCCAATATCGGATTGATTCGCCCGGTAACGAGTAATACCACTTTTGGGCTTTCAGACATAGGGTGAGGGAGAACATGCGACATCTCAGGGCA
The DNA here is from genome assembly GCA_008636005.1 of Striga asiatica. Taxonomy (NCBI): domain Eukaryota; kingdom Viridiplantae; phylum Streptophyta; class Magnoliopsida; order Lamiales; family Orobanchaceae; genus Striga; species Striga asiatica. Next base: position 702,963 of record BKCP01004417.1, on the reverse strand, counting down.
TCGTTGGCGCCATGTAGGTCCATCCACGACGTGTAGTGACCGAGATGAGCGTCGGGATTGGAAGTCCTGTCATAAAGCCCGATCTGTGGGACTTTAATTTTTCCAGGTAGAGGACCAATTATCAGCTCGGGTGCCAGCGGGGAGTCGATTTCTATGTACACTTAACCGGGTTTCGAGGTGTGGAAATTTGGCAGGGACCTGACTTGAGTGGTGCGCCGAGCTTCGAGTTCCGCAACTCTTCTTCTCAGCGCCTCCACCTCCAAGGTATCGCGTCTTGCTGACCGGTTCCTTTCGATTTGTTGCCTCAAGTAGGCCGGGTTTTTGGGCTGCTGAAACAACGGCCGAATTGCAGCAGCGACCCTTCTGGCGTGCCCGGAGTGGCTCTCTGTCGTCATCTGCTGCATGTTCATTTCCGCAGAGCGGTGACCCCCGTCGGAGGACCCTGTGGGTTGTTATCACGCGGATGAGAAGTCGCGTGTGACGCGGCGTGGTTATCGTTGCGTCTCTGCATCCGCTGGACCCATTGCTTTGCCGGGGTTATCGGGGTCAGAGATTGTCCCGGCACCGCTCTGGAGGTTCTCGGCATAGTTTGCACCAGCAAAGCGGTGAACCCTCGAGCGAACTCCGTGTTTTGGAAGAGTGTGGCTATGTCCGACATCGTTGGTATTGCGGGAGTACGACCAGCGGATTGGTTAGGGTTGCAGTTGGCGCTGCCCCTGGTTGTTTGATCTTCTTGTCCCGATTGAGACATGTTCTTGTGAGTAAGGTGGAAGTGACGATTGAACAGTGCTCTGGTTATTTGCTGGATTCGAAAGTTAACTCCAAATATCTTATGGAACCCTTCCTATAGCACCAAATTGTTGATATACGGATTTAACAATGTAATTAAAACGAAATAACCGAGATAAGTTGCAGAAAGTAGGACTTTTATTAAGTCTTTTGAAGTCGGTTTTACGATACAAGAGGTCGTTTTTCGATGCAACCGAGGTGTTTAATGCTAGAATTTAATGTGTCGGACCAAGATCCTCGTATTGAATTTAATACAGCTATTTATAGCAACATTCGGCTCGCCTTTTGAGGGGATTCGACGGCCTTTAATGCGAGCTGACAGCATGAGACTGGCTACCCTGTAGGTGGGGCCGCGGGCAATGATAAGGATATGGGCATTTTGTCAGCAGATTGACGGACGTCATATCCTTGTTGGGAGGAAGTCGGGTCTGAGCGACCTCGGGTCTTCCTCTAGGTCGGTAGATTATCTATATATATTAAGACATCGGGCTTTCTTTTGTTTGCCTCGTTTCGCACTTCTTGAAGTCGGTTTACCCCTTGTTTAACTCTTCACTAATTCTGAGTTTCCTTTGTCGGTCCACGTGGCGCGCCTTTGATAGATAGCTCGAATTTGGTATCAACACTTAGGTTGCGTGTGTTTATCATATTCGATGTGTGTTTAATTCGCAACCCATTAGTAAAATGTTTATCATCGTATCGTTTCTACCAACCCAGTAAGTACTTGCATATATGCCGATGTCATGATATGTTATTATATTAGTTGTTTATTCAGTGCCGGTTCCGGCGGAGCACCGTTGATTATATGTACTCACGCCTCCCCACTAACCATTTTTCAGGTGACGTGGTCGAGCGTAAAGCGTGAGCCGAGGAGTGGTGATGGTCATAGCGAGGATATTTTGATATGAACATGTCATGTATATTTGAACATGTTCGAATTATTATGTTTTGCATTTGCATGCTTATATTTGCTTCCGCACTCAGAACAGAATCAGAATTTAGTTTATGTATGCCTAAAATCCTGAGATTTTCATGGAGCCTTATTAGAGTAATGATTTATATTTCGGTTGCATGCATAATTGTAAATGAGAACAGAAATGAGAATTCAGTTCAGTTGAGTAGCATCCCGCAGTCAGATTAAATTGAGTTTTCAAAAATTAAATAAGTGTTTTTCCATTTATAGCTCGAAAAATTTACTTGATTTTAGTAAGTTTAGGCGGGGTGTTACAGTGCACATGTGTATAGTTTGGACTTATGCAACTAGAACTCTTTTCTTGCCTAGAACACAATATACTCGATCATACCAATTACTTCTCTAGCTACAACCCGTGGACTTTACACACTCGAATTCCTCGACCAAACCAACACTTAATCTCTAAGTACTAAAACAAGGTATCTGAATAAAATATGAGAAAACGAATGAAAAAAAAAACTCAGTTCCTCGATGGCGTAAGAACACCGAAGAACTGAATATCAAAAGAAAATCTAAGAACAAAAGTTTGTGAACTCTCAATTGAATGCTCGAATGATATTCGGATTATGAAACTCTCAGCAACATTCAATCGATCTTCAAGATGGGTATAAGTAGATTCTTCAATTAGCTACTCCTTTTCCTTCAGGATGATTTCCTTCCAAGTATAGTTGTTTAAACATGGCAAGTGAATATTGCCTCCTCAATCTTCCTGGATCATCTTTCCAAGCACGTCGATCGTCATCTCCATGCACACGTCCAATGCCTACAAACCTATAACCAAATGAGATCATGCAAAACCTTCGCAATATGCATACGGTATAAAAACACATAATTAAAATAAATGAAAATCTTCCATTTTAATTTCCTTTTGCTTGCAAGGCTAAATCTTCAATATGTTATTTTTGAACTTCTTTCCAAAAATAAATCTTTCATTTTTATAATGCAAATTTAAAATCTGCTCAATCGAACTTTATTCAAAATCATCTCATTTTAATCAATAAATACAATCAAAATTAATTTTATTTATATCCAATCGACTAACTATTTTTACCCGTATTTCTACCTTGAACTATTTAAGAAAAAAAAAGGTAAACTTGAAGTGTAAAAAAAATTGCTGACACGATACAAAAATGGCACAACGACAATGTACCATCAGGTGTATGTGTGGTACCCATGGTTTACAAAACCAGACCGGACTGGCCGGTTCGACCGGTTCAACCGGGAACCGACAATGATACCGGTCCGGTTTGATGTATAAACCCATTGGGAAGGAAAACCGGCTGCAAACCGTCAGAACTGGTCAAAAATCCAGAAAACTGGAAAACCAAGAACGGTCGGCCTGGCCCAACGGTTTTCAACTTTGGTGGGTAAAAAGGAAAATCGAAAAAAAAAAAATCCGTCCTAGTAGATCGCCTCCCACCGCGAAAACACCGAGATCCACATCGGCGACGCCGTTTGCAAGCAGAAGTCGCTGGAGCTCCAAGAGCGGATGCACCTCCCTGCGCGGCATTCTCCCGCTCGACGACATCCTCGAGGTTGGCTACAACGAGGCCATCGGGTTCGTGTGGCTGCGACAAAGGAAGGGGATGAAGAGAAAGGGGAGAAAAATAAATAAAAGTAATAGGGAGAAATTTGGGAATGATTGGAGGAATTTGGTTTCAGCTTTTTTTAATTTTGGGGGTGTTGATTTTCAATGGGAGTTGATTTTTAATTTCATCTTTTTCTACTGTAGGCGTAAACCTTACGCCAATAAAGTATGTAGTCTCGACTCTCGAGATTGGAATTTGGAAAATTGGTGAGAGATTTGAGGAAATTAGGATTTTTGGATTACATATTGGAGTTTTTCTGTGGTTATTATTTGGGTCAGCCCTGGCCCAGGGCGACCTGGGCAACAACCCAGGGCCCAATTCAATAAGGGGCACCAGGCCGACCCATTTGTATTGTTCCTTTTATCTAATTTTCATTTTATTTCGAAAATAGAAAAAGAAAAATAATTAAAACCAGCCCAATTCAAGGGCACCCACATTTATTGCAAAAAAACCTCTCTCCAATATTAAAAGTAATTAATATTGTCTTCTTACTTTTTCTCTTCCCTACTAGTAATCAATCTGTGCATTTGCACAGGGAAGAATACATTAAAAAGATAACAATATAAAAAAAAAATTCATAATTTAATTTATGAAAAAAATATAAATTAAGAAAATAATTCTCAAAATTGATTTTGATCAAGTAATTGTTATGGTAGAGCCGTTACAACCATTTTCTTTATGCTAATACACTCGGCCATTTTTATGAGTGGGTGTGACTTAAAATTTGAGTACAGTTTTGTAACTTTCTTAATTGGTTTATGCTCATAATTTATGGCATTCAAGCAAGTTATTTTGTAACTTAAAAATGAAATTGAATGTTGAAAATTTTGGAGGGAGAATAAAATTTAATGCATGAAAATAAAATTCAATGCTTTGTTGCTCCTCTTTATATATATATATATATATATATATAACATTTTTCTACTCACACGAGACACTACCCCCTCTCTCTCTCTCCTATATTATATGTTATATATTATTGTATTATTTTAAGTACCCTATTTATCTTATTTACTTTTGAAAAAAAATTATTTATAAGTTTAGATATCAATTATTTTATAAGTTAAAAAAAACTATTAAAAATTATATTATTTTTTTATAATAATTATAATTATTTTATAGTTTAGACTTGCTTCACTAATTAAAATTTTTTCAATGAAGCTTAAAGTTTGTTTAATGAATATTTAAACATATTTAGTAATATTTAATGAAAACAGACATTATCTTTTAGAATGTAACATCATCATGTCTTTATCTTTTATGGGTGCAATGATTTTCTATTAATGTATCTCCTTGTACTTGCTAGCTTTTTTTATGAGGTTGCATTTTTTTTTAGATTATATAACTCTATTATTTATTTTTTTTAAAAAAAGGATTATGAATTCTATCAATTTTTTGTTAAATAATATTAGGGCATTATTTTTGTGCTTGGCCCAGGGCCTTATAATTCTCAGGACCGGCTCTGGTTATTATTGCACACTTAAATTAGTAATACATTATAAAATTAATAATACGTATGTGCAATTATGTACTAATATTACATATAAAATAAATAAAAATTTATATATTAATTAAAACCGGTTCGATCGATCTGACGAGTGGTCCGACCAATAAACCATGGAACCGGTAACTTCACCAGTTCGATGACTGGTTATGAGAACCTTGGTATTACCATATGACGCGGCCAACTTTGGATGTCAACCTTACACCAAGCGAGAGAGAGAGCTGCTTCATCAATACATCAATGACGTCAGTCATCACTCTCACACTTAAGCTCGTAACCTGATTAGCTGAGGAGCGGAAACCTCCATAGATTTGTATAATTATATTTCTGTACATATTTTCATCCCAAAGATGTCCTCCGACGACACCTCTTCCACTTCCCTCACCATCCCCACCGTCCCACTCCTCCGCCCCCGGCGGCCGTCCAACGCCGCCTCGGACCGCCCTTCGGCGCTCTCACTTCTGCTGTCACATGCCGCCTCCACCACCCAGCGGCGCGGCGGCGCCTCTATGGTGGTCCGGGAGACCGCCGCCCGCGAGCTGGAGGAGCGCCGCGCCGATTGGGGCTACTCGAAGCCTGTTGTGGCCCTCGACATCATGTGGAATATGGCTTTCGTGATTGTGTCCGTGATTATGCTGATTTGCACAGCCAAGGAGAAGCCCCATGTGCCTATTAGGGTTTGGGTATGCGGGTATGCCCTCCAGTGTCTGGTACACGTAGTCCTAGTTTGGGTGGAGTACAATAGGCGGAATTCCGGGCAAGAAGGGAACATACTTGGCGGCGGGAGTAGAGAGGATGAATTTCAGAGTGAGGATGATGAAGGGAATGATGTCAGAAGCGGGCTCATTGGTAACTCTAATGCCTCTAGGTGAGCCGATTTTTTTCTTTTAGGATAAAGTACCGATGATAATTTTTATGCCTGAGGATGGGTGCTTTGCTTGTTTTGATTTTTTTTTAATGCAATTTGGAAATATTCATGAGTTTTCTGATCATTTCATACTTTATATTACTACTGTAAGCATATGAAGTTTTGAATCAGGGGGTGTCTGTTTAATGGGGGTGATATGGTTTCTTAATACCAGCCAATCATCTATACAAATTGAGTTCTTTTGCGGTTCCCGTCCTGAGACACATTTTTGGGCTTATAAGGTTGATGAAAATACTCACTTGTGTAATCTGAAATGAAAGGGTTTACTGTTCACAATGCATGACCTGAAAATTCTGGATACCGCACCTGTTGTGGTAGCTTTAAAATTTTAAAGTTGAAGGTGATGATTTTTTTTTTTGTTGTTCTATCAGTATCTATTTGTCCATTGCAAATGGAGCTGGAAGAGTCATTGTTGACAATTCTCCTGGCATAGTGTGCTCATAGTGCTAATAATGGACTAGATCAAAATGGCTCAATTAAATTCTAGTGCTTCTTAGTGAAGTTTCTAGAAAAAAAAAAAAAATATCAAACGGCGCAATGCACCTTGGGTCGCTACGGAAACAACCTCCTTGTATAATTACAAGGGTAAGGTCTGCGTACAACAGACCCCCCAGACCCCCCAGACCCCAACCTGTTGGGAATATACTGAATATATTGGGTATGTTGTTGTTGTTGTTGTTGTTCTATCAGTATCTAGGTCTTTGTTGATGTTACATCTATCAATATCAATATCTGTCCATATTTGCTCTGATGAAGTCTCGTGCTTGGTCTAATTAAACCATATTCATACGTGTAATGTGAGTAATGGGAACGTGTAATGTATATTATCATGATATATGCCTTCTCTTTGTGAGATTGTGGAAAGGTGGAATACATTTTGATTAGCCAGTACATTTTCCGGATTGTATAAAGACTATTAAAACACTCTTTTCTCTTCTCTTATTTTCACAAGGAAGCTAGATATGGTATCCTATACCTTTTAGTTTTGTTTTCTGAGGGAGTCTTGTTTGGAGAATTTTGCTTCTTAACTATCAGTTTCTTGATGCCGAAACTTTTAGTTGTATATCAAAGTCCAGCAGATGTTTGAAAATCCTTAATTCACTTTTTTTGTCAAATTTTCATGGAATCTCAGTAGGGTAAAACGATGTGAATCTGTGAACACAGTGATCTCTTTTCTATGGTGGATAGTTGGCTTCTACTGGGTGGTTTCTGGCGGTGAAGCTCTTTTAACAGGTGCTCCACGTTTGTATTGGTAAGTCCAAAGCCCTACCGGTTTAATGCTTCAGTTTGTACTGTTCTTTCTGCTATAGTACTGTCGGCCAATTCTATCTTTTATTACCTTGAAGATTGTTTATCGGTATGAGTTATGTGTGGAATGTCATAAACTTTGTCGCTTACTTATGACTTCCAAACATTATTTTTGAAAATGCAGCCTAATTTTTGTGAGGCAATATTTTCTTTTATTCTCATATTAAAAGTACATGATAGAAGTATATTGCTATGTATGTCAAGCTAGACCCTTGCTACAGCATGTTAATTCCTATCTCTGGGGACTAGGGATTTGACACATCGTCTCAATTGTGGAAACATGTCCAGCGTTTTGCAATGATCAATGATGACAGTGTACACTCGATAAAAGAGACTGTTATAACAAATTATAATTCTAAGGAAAGCAACTGGTGGTGTATTTCATGCAATTTAGCACATGGTACATGTGTTCCTCAAATTAAGAAGAAAACATTCCAGCATTAATATGATCCCAGATCCATGTCAGGCTATGCTACAGGCGTATTAAAAGCTTAAATATAAACAGCTGGTGGATCCTTAGGGGATATTAGCTTAATAAAAGCCACTATATATTCCCTTTTGTTAGAAGCAGTAACAAACCTTTGGCATGAGCTGCTTGTATATCATGAAATTGTGTGCCATTAATTTGACATTATCATCACCTGAGTTGAACTATGGTTGTGCATCCGAAATGTGTATCACCGACCATTTTCTACTAAGTAGTATCACCTACCATTTCCTACTAACTAGTCCTTGAATTTGATAACCATTATATGTAAAGTAACTTGATAGATTCTTTATTAATAAATGGTTTTCCAATTATAATATACATACATTGTAGAAAACATCATCATACATAAGCCAGTCCCTGTATTTAAGGTATCTCTATTAGGTTTGTCTGTATCTTTTGGTATGAGTAATCGACCATGTATGATACTTGATTCTCTGTGGCAGTAGAAACAGAGTACGTGTATCACAAGAAAGCTGGCTCAAACAGCTGCTATGAACATTACGTACAGTGAGAACAAATTTAACCTTCCTTTATTTGACGAAACTTCCATAAGCAATTTGTGACCACCATTCTTAAACTGAATAAAACTTCGTTACATGCCTACTATTAAGTGAAAGGATGACGAGTACCTTCCATCTACTTATCAGAATCACAAGCAAAAGAGAGGAAAAGAAGATGGGTTACAACTCAAACCTAACGCCGCACTGAAACTTTTTTATTATCCATCTGTGATCTTGCATTTACATTGGTTAGGAAGACTTAGTGGTTGAAAGAGAATATTTATTAGGCATCATGTATGAGATTCAGAATTGTCAACATTGTTAGTCTGCCGGTCCATGACAAAGTAAAGAATTTTTGTGGATTAAATTTGCATGATATGGGGATGACAGTGATCTTTTATTGGCATGTAATGTTGGTTCTCTTTTGTTAAATATCGTCAATGCATATTCAGCTGATTCAAGATATTTCTCTCCATTTTGAAAGATATTATTAGCTGAAAAAGAAAATCCGACGGATCTCTAATCTTGGAAGTTTCTGCAGGTTGGCTGTGGTATTCTTGGCGTTTGATGTAATATTTGCCATATTTTGTGTTGCCTTAGCATGTCTTATCGGGATAGCCCTTTGCTGCTGCTTGCCTTGCATCATTGCAATTCTTTATGCTATTGCTGGCCAGGTATGGTATAATTATTATAGAAATTAGTAATTAAAGTAACTATCTGTCTGTTTGGAATGCTGTAGCCTTAGGGATCTCCACTTTCTGATGCAGGAAGGTGCATCAGAGGCCGACTTAAGCATCCTTCCCAAGTACAAATTTCAAGCTTCCAAGGACGAAGAAAGAGTTGACTTTGCAGCTGGCACTATGGTTCCTATAGAAACTAGTGGTGGGTACATGCCCAACGAGCGAATTCTTTCTCCTGAAGATGCAGTAAGTTCCCCGTATTTCGATTTGTATATTTTATGTTTTCCCCATAAAAAAAAGTGTCCCTTCCATGATTCTTGATTCCATTAGGCCCCCCTTTGCTAGAAGGGAAGGGATATGAAACGTCATCTCCAACCACAAAACTCATTTTGCAGTCACATCAAATAATAATTCATCTCCAACCAAAAACTCATTCTCAAATTCAAAATAATATTCTCTTTCACATTAACTTTTTCAAATTTTCACTCTTACCCACACATTATACAACTTTAAAATTAAACCACTATTATTTTAAATTTAGTTAGGCACCTCCCAACCAAGAAGTCAGAAAATATTGTCGACCTATTCGACATGCGACCTCGGCTGCCTTCACCTCCTCCCGATGGCTGATCTGCTCAGCAATCTCCTTGTCTTTCGCCTGAGGTTGTCGACGTGTTTCCGACCTATCTTCGCCAACTCCTCAGGTCGTATTTGTTGTTGATTAACTCTTTGTTCTCCTCCCGCATAACCGGATTACCTTCTTGGAGGGTTTGATAGGAGGGACGAGAACCGCCTAAGGCCTCATTGAGCTTGAGGACAAAGCCGGAGAGAAGCTGTGGAAAATAAGAACATTAAGGAGAAATTTACAATATAACCTACGCATGGAAATTAAAGAATAAGTTATACCTGAGCAGCACTGTGGGTGACGTAATCCGTAATCGATCTTGGTGATTAGACCCCCAGCGTTGGGTTTCCTCAGAAGGTATAACCTTATGAGGTATGAAGTGATCGGCGCCCCATCAGGGTTTGTGGCAAAAGTCTTGGGTGCCTCGACCTCAATCTGATCGACATGGGCCTATTTTGGGTTCGTCCCACCAATGATTGAGCCCGACCTCTAGCGGCTGGGCACTTTCTCAGGAGGAGGGGTAGATCCCTTGGACTTAGAGGCCTGTTGGATGGGGCCAAGCTCGGAAAGAGGCCCCTCAGTTCGACCTTCTCCAAAGGTTACTGGAGCTTTCTCCTTTTCGTTGGAGGTGGAGAAAGTAGGCTTGGTGGATTTGAGCAAGTTTTCTGCTAGAAATAGACAAACAATTTAGATTACAACAACGTAAACATCGCATAAATGAAATAACTCGAGTGTAATCCTACCAAGCTCACTTCAGTCAGAGGAGGACACTCTCTTGGCAAGACCAGTGATATAGTAGTTGTTCATTATCGACGTGGGGAACAAGAGACGGGAGAACTGTTCCACAACTCGATAGACTTGTCAAAACGGGCTGAGGCCCGCGGGCTGGTCCACCCCGCCCTGCCAAAAGGGTGGGCTAGGCTGTGATATAAGAGGCCCGTTGGGGAGCGGCCTAAACTGGTCCGCGAGCTGGCTTGCCTTATTTAAAAAATATATATAAATATATTAATTAGATTAATAACGCCTATTTGCTCTTTAGCCACTCACTCTATACTTAATCCTTTTTTAACTTTTTGGCCCAAACCCTCTTAATATACTAGCCCAACATCTCATAACCTACTAGCCCAAACAAACAATTAAATACGCACGCTCAAAAATCTGACGAAAAGTAAAATTCTCCCTCTCCTCTCATCACTCGCTGCTTCTCTTCATCTTCTTGCTCACGTCGCGAGTTTTTATTTTTATTCTTTCTTTTGTTAATTCTAGATCACACACAAATTCTTCTCATAGCACATAACTCACAAAAAGATTCTACACTACAAAACCCCTAAAAAAATTTCTAGAATACGAAACTCCTAAAAAAATTTCAAAAGTTCTTTCTTGTCTCCTCTGTTCGCCTTTTGTTAATATGCTCATCTTCTCCGTCCTCCCGTTCTCCTCCTCCGCCCACCCAGCCGCTCATCTTCACAATCCTCGATTTTATCATGTTGTCTGCCTATTTTTTTTTTAATTTTGACGGGCCAGCCCGCCTAGCCGCGGCCCGTGGCGAGGGTGGGACGGGCTGGCATTTCAAAGACCCGCCAGGATGGCTGGCCGGCCCGCCCCGCCAAACGGCGAGTTTCAGCGGGCTACGGGTTGGCTCGCCTCGCGAGCCCATTTTGACACGTCTACAACTCGATAAGAAGGTTGAAAGTAAGATTGAGTTCAGGAAGAGAAAGTCTAAGAGGGAGAGAGGTACGTCAAATAGGAGAAATGCGGAGACCGGTAGAAGGGCGAACAAAGAAATAGTGGGTTTGTCAATCGACAATGGTAGAAGGGAGGTTATCGATGAAATTGACACCTTTACAAGTTGCTAAGTACAAGGTGCCCTACTATTTGGCTACGCAACAATAAAAGAAAAATTTACGGTCGATGTGGCCTACCTACAAAAATAAAGGATATGGCAATGACATGGAGTTTGGGGATAGCTGGATGAGAGGGAAGTCGTAAATATCACATAGATTAGGAAGTGTTCACTTGGGGGAAACCTAAGACTAGGGAGTATGTTGGGGAATGACATCCAAAGAAGAAGATGAAGAAAAAGAAGGAGAAGAAGAGGTCGCAGAGGAGGAAGAACTCATATCTCCGCCAAACGAGGCATCACTAGAGTCGCTGGTTGTGCGGGAATCTAAAAAAGAAAAAAGAAAGAAAAAAAAATAAGTATATGTTTGAGGGGGTGAATCAAAGAAAATGGTTTGAGGAGCAGGCGTGTGAAAGGAAGAAATTTGAACAGAAAATCGAGCATGAAAATTAATTAACAGAGAAATAAAGGAGAGATACTTACTCGTCGACATGGCTAAGGCTTGTAATTGAAAGTTGAAAACAACCCCGTATCGTCATAGGATTGCTAGGACGTGGGTCTTTGAAACTTGAGAGATTATATTGCAGAGAAATTTTCGCAAAGATTGAAATGCTGTAAAATTTGGTCAAGGATCCTATTTATAGTCAAAGGAAGAAGGAAGGGCAAAAGGTCGATTGATCCCGACCGTTGGATTGAGGTCGAAATGGACAGAAGGGATCACGAGATTAAAAGGGCTAGTTAAAAGGACGAGTCAAGTAAGACCATTGGATCGGGGCATAAATGACGGACAAGATTGAAAGGGGTAAGCTGATAAGACATCTTTGTTATGACTATTGGATTAAAGGGAAATCGGATGTACGAAATTAATTGGAGCCTTGAATGTGTACACTGCCTGAGGATAACACGGATAGCGAGGCTGTTACGTCGTGAGGACGTCATGCTAAGTGAAGAGACGTCAGATTGACTTGACAATGTTTGAAATTTGAAATTCAAATTTTGAGCTCCAGAAGAGTAGTATAGGGTCGAGGCGATTTTACTGATTAAATAAAAGGAAACATGAGTTGAGAGGTCGATTAGTGAGGCTGTGAGCTCAGCAAGTGGGACCAAAGACAATCGAAGTTACTCTTAAATCGTGTTATCATAACCTATAGGGAGACCAGATGATATGCGGGTCGACTCGACTTGAGAAGCGGTCTAACCTAATCAGACGAACCGACAGGTCGATCGAAGATCGAGGATATTGGAGGTCGTTGGAGCTGTCGATGGTGATGTCCATGGTGATTCTACAGGTCAAGTTAGAGCCGAGGGCTAGTAGAAACTCGACCTCAAGGTGGAGGTAGGACATAGTGCATGAGCACAACGAGAAGATAATCTAGCTCGAGGGAGGCCGAGTTTGTCGTATGATAAGACCGTCTAACAAGACTAGACTAATATCTAAGAAACAATATAATTAAGATAAGAACCACACGTGCATTGAACCACGTAGCCTAACAGAATTGAGAAATTCAGGCACTCGGGCAGTACGAACGAACGGTTCGGGCACTCGAGCAGCTCATGGGCAGTCTTGTGTAATAAGGTAACAACCTTATATAAAAGTGTGAGGTATGTCTATTTAACCTCTACACACTATTGCATAACTATATTGTTACTGTTTATCGTCTTCTTCATACATTTTTTGACTTGATCGTCAGAGGCTCTACGTCGGGATTACTCCCGTCTCGACGCTATTTTGCATGTCTTTGAACCGGACGTGAGCGGATCCAATGTCATTAAAGCCGGTCAAGGTTGTTTTGCACACGAAAGACGAAAGACGAAAAATAAGTATTCATTAATTTGTTTGAAAAAACATGTATAAAATTAATTATAAAGTATTTGAATTTATAACCAATATTTTATAGATTGTTCTTCTTTATTCATATTTTATTATATAAATATTTTTAATCGATAATTTAATTCAAGATATTTTAAATACTTTAGAACACATTTCTTGGATTGAATTTATTATCATATATGCATGCCATGATAAAAAAAAAAAACTAATGCAATACTATTTGGTTTGTAATTTTATAATATTATTTTAATATTAAAAAGATTGTAATAATGTGTTTTGCTATATAAAATTATTATATAAATTATATATATATATTATAAAACTAAATATATGTTATGTATATAATATAAATTACATTAACATGGGTGCATTATATAAATGTATGGGTGGTTTCACTAGTTCTTGCAAGTTTTTGAGGTTCGATTGGAACAAAGATTCCATCCTTTGCGTTTGAGGTTCGGTTGGAACAAATATTCCATTTTTTTTGCATTTGCTCTTGATTCAATGATCAGTTGGCGTTGGTCTAAGTTTTTTCCAAGAAAGGATGGTACTACACTGTAGAGGATAGGATTATACCATAAATTAGTAGGTTGTTTGAGCATTTTAATCACACCAGTGCTTAACTCCGGCATTAGAATTTATTTATTTTTGTTTGGACACTTGATAATTCCAGTGTCAAACTTGGACAGGCTTTTGTGCCCCTTGTTTACAAATTAGTGACTCAAACTTCAAGCACCAGCCATTATTGTTATGAAGAAAAAGGACAAATTGTCCCGCGTGTCTTAGCAAACAGCACATTCATCAGAAAAATAAGATGGGATGAACATTTGTACCCCATTTATTTCTTCAAGTGGCATTCAATTTGTTAAACTTTGCGAAATTAATGAAACTCTTGGCTAATTTGAATATGCAAACACAGATCTTCAAAATTGACTAGCCCAGTTAAATTGCATGAAAAAGAGGCTAAAATGTGAAGCACAATGACGATGTCATACTATCCTGTTTGTTTGAGTGGGGATTTTTTGTGACATTAACGAGTATTTTCAGAATAATCGAATGTATTAAAAAATGCTCATTTCGTTGAAAGCTGAGGATAATGGCATGTTGAAGCTTCGTGCAGGAAAAAAAATTCAAATTGTAGTTGTATCTTCCAAAGGTCCTATTTGTCTTCTTATCCCCTGAATTCTCCCTTGTACTCATATATGCAGCTTAGGGCTTTTTGTCCATCGTTTATGTCAATTATCCTGACTACCCAACTAATAATCGACGAGAGCGAACTGGGCACCGTGAGATTCTCCTCTTCAGGGTTAGAGATGTATGGCAATTTGTAGGATCCTTAGTGGTTTTTCGATCAGTACTCAATTTGAGGGTAGTGGTGTCCATTATTTTCTCGGTGAAAAGATGGGAAAACCAATCACATATTAGTTGGTGGAATCCATATTCAAGGTTTTGAGTGAATTAGTATTGGCCCTCTTTCCATTCGGTCTTTTTTCATTGTGCACAAACAAGAAAAGGGCTGATTATGGGGTTTTCTCCCTTCATTTCAGGGATGGCAGACGAGGCCTTACTTTCTGTTAGTATTTATGATTATCCTGCTTTTAGCATTTTCATGTCTTTTTGTTCATCAAAATAGAAGCAACAAATTTTCACTACGAGGAGGTGGTGTGGTGGCATTTGGCCTTTGCCTATTAGAGGCAAGGTCAAGAATTTTATCAACACCAGTTATTATATGTTTTCGCTTTGTTCTAATAAAAACTGCCTGTTCTGACAATAATAATTATCAAAGAAAAAACATTGCCAAAAAAAAAAAAAGTGGTTAGCTCATGCCTTTCTTGAGATATAAATTTGTTCACCCAAACTCACTCTTACCATCTTAATATGGTACCTAGTTACAATGCCAAGTTGTTTATCATTTATTTAGCCTATCTGTCATAGCACGAGTGATGTGGTAATAAAGAAGTTTAAATTTCCAGGAATGCTGTATATGTCTCTGTACATACGAGGATGGGACTGAATTGCATGCTCTTCCATGTACCCATCATTTTCACTCGACATGCATTGTAAAATGGCTTAAGATGAATGCCACATGCCCGCTCTGCAAGTACAGCATCCTCAAGGGGAATGATCAAGTTTAAGTGAAGAAAATCACGCCTGTTGGTTGTGATATTTTGCTTCGACCATGTTTTTGTTTGGATTTTTGTGAAATTCAGTGCCTTAATGCCGTTGGTTACCTTTATACTTGTGGTAATAAAGTGGGAGTATCTTTCCTGTATATGGTAATCGTCTCGGCTAAGCTTTTTATGATCAGTCTTGCTTCCTCATATAAATCTT
>BKCP01004417.1:655057-687333 GCA_008636005.1 Striga asiatica | reverse complement strand
GGAACGCTTCAAGGTAAGAATTGTGCATTAAGGAAAAAAAAATCACAGGTTGAGAAAAATATTGGATTGCAGACTTAAAATCTTCAAACAAGGACGTGGAAACAAAAGTTTGGAAGTCAAAAAGGTTTTCTTTTTGTTTTTTAGAGAAAAACCTGAGAGGGTAGGGGTTAAGGTAAGACCCCTAACCTGTATATAAACAGACTCCAAATGGGCTGGAAAATCACATATTTACAAGTTCATACAGCAAGTAAAAACAACTAAAGTCGTAAATAGAAGAGAAAGAAAAAGAAAAAGACAACCAAATCGAAATATCTGGAAGTGGGCTATCAGATGTCCAGGCAAACAGTCTGCGCCACAAGTGAGCTAAAACGTAAAAAACCAAAACGACTACCTAAATCTGAAAGATGGGTAACCAATTTGATCCATCTGCACAAGCGTACGGATGCGGATAGGAGCGTCGTCCGGATGAAGGATGCGCCTCTGGTGAGTGGAGGCACTGATGTAAGCAAAGAAGTCAGCGGGTCGGTTCCCCTCATGGAAGATGTGTGATATCCGATAGCGAACTGACTGGAGTGTGGATCTAATGCGCATGAGCGGGTGCTGAATCTGCCACGAACCCTGGTGGCCTGAGGTCAAGAGGGTGACGACAGCGGCAGCATCCAACTTAATCCAAATGTGAGAAGAGATGGTGGCTGCGATCTGAAGACCAATCTGAAGTGTTCTGAACCTCCGCATCATAACTCGATGTGACCTGATGAGGGGCGTGGAAAGCTATAGTGAGATCTTCGCTGTGGTGATTAGGTCCCCTCCTCTGGAAGCTCCGATAAGTCGGTCGAGGGATCCGTCAGTGTTTATAGAAGTCAGAAAGGTTTTGTTACCGTCTTTATGGAGGATTATTTGGCATCTAAAAAAAATTCACAGTTAGAGAAAAAATATTTGCCTTTCATACTAGTAGTTTTCAAACCATAATATAATAGCAGGCATATCCCTTTATGATAGCTGAGAATCGATAGTTGATACTAATTTTTGCATCATTAAGGGTAAAATTATTCTTTTTTTTTGGGATAACTGATTTTTAATAAAACAAGATTATTTCTGCACGATCATTAATAAAAGTTTTGTTGTACAAAAATCATCAATCTGCAAGGCAACTTTTCTGTGAAAGTTGTGATATGATTATTTGATGTCACAAGTGGAAAGTTCTATGGGGGAAAAGGAGCCTAGCAATCTGAATAGAGGAGTGAGAGCAATGTGGAAGGCAACTTGGAGGCTGAAAGTGAAAAATAAAATCATGAACTTTCTCTGGAGAGCTTGGTTTGGCTACTTCAGTACTAGAAGCCAACTTGCAAAGAAATGCATAAAAGGGGAAATGAGATGTGAGGTTTGTGGAGAGGAGAATGAGGATATAGAATACCTTTTCCTTAAGTATCAAATGGCTGAATTGTGCTGGAAATTGATGGGAATCAAGTGGTCTGGATGGGGGCAAGCCCAGTTTACCTTCAGAGATTGGTAGCACACAGTTTGTACTATAGGGGCTGACCATTGTCTTATTGATAGAATTAGTCTCTCCACCTACCTTCTAGGGTGGTTGTGAAAGACTAGAAATTTATGGATCTTTCAATAAGAGCGGATGGAGGCAGAAGACATTGTGATATGAGCTAAAAATGAAAGACTGGAGTTTTTAGAGGCTACTGCTGGTGATGAAAGGAGTCGGGGGAAAACTAGTGTTCTCAGACCTCACTCTAACACCCTGTTATTTTATAAGAGAAAATACCGACTATTTTCCAAAAATCAGATTTTATTTTTCGCACATCATTTTAAAATATTTATTTAACGGGCATTGCTCAACTTATCTCAATTAATCATCTTAAGCCTCAACTTAAGCAAATGGGAAAACCATCCCAAAACATCATCACAAGCCAAACGTGTTAAACATGCCTCAATGATAATATCAAATCCTTACCAACGTCAACAAATTCCAATTCATAGTTTTAAAGCATGCAAAATATTCAAGTACATAATCCAGTCTCAAATTCAACAATTTAACATGTCTGGCAGGAGATAACAATAATAATAACATTGCAGAAGCAATAACAAATCATAAGCAACAAATAATATAACCCCGCTCGCTCGTCCTTCGCCGCAGCTGCCAACTCAACTTGAAAAGAGGGAAATAGTGGGAGTGAGCGACCAACATGCTCACTGTGGGAATACCACGCATTCTATTCAATATAATGACTTGAATCATAATCGCAGCATGAACACAAAATCGTCTAGTCTACCTCCTAAACAGCCCTACGCTCATGTGATCGCATCTAAATCGTCGACACAACATCAGCGGGAGCTCAACCGTCGGCACAACATCAACGGAAGAACCTCTCTATAGGCTAAAGTAGGAGAACATCGACATCATATCAACGTGAGACCCTCTCTTAGACTAACTGTTCACATGCATACATTGATTATCAAGCCAAACAATTATATCAAATAACATACACGGTAAGGTTTATCGACACCCACTTGCTTAGTCGAAGCGGACGAATACACCAGGTCAGATGCAGGTAGGCAGAGGCTCGACTCGTTAAACACCTACATTTAATCAAGATAATATTTCAAAAATACTTATCTTGAAAATTGGCAATTTCAAAGGAAATTCATACTTAAAATTATCGACTAAGTAGCTCGTGGAACTTTTTATTTTTCTAAAGGCTCAACGAACAACGACAACCAGTCTAAAAGATAAAATAAAAATAAAACAAGAAGTCCTAAACTTTACCTTTGGAGAGGTTAAAAAAACAATGACTAACATAATAACCCCAAGGAAGAAAATAAAAATATAGCAAAAGCATGCATGATGTGGTTCCATCACTGGAAAAGTCGTTTACTATCATGTTCAAAATGTTATGTTTGTACTATTTTTGTTACGTTTTTCGTTATTGTTTTGTAATTCTTTTTCCCTGTTTTAAGTCTTTTTGTTAGTTTTTTATTAGTTTTGTGTTTTATTATGTATTTTGTTCCATTTTGGTTTTCTTTGTGTTTTTCGTGTGTTTTTCCGGTTTTTCTTCATTTTTGGTGTGCAGGTCGAAAGTCTCGTGAGGAGTCGATTATAGACCGGGCAATCATGGTGGACTTATTGGCTACACATAGGAAAAACCGGAATTTGATTTCGAGTTCGGATGAATCCGGACGGAACCAAAATGCAAAGCCGCGCAAGTTACCGACCCTTTTAAAAGTTGGAAATTCCACAAAATTTGTATCCTGGGAAAAAGTGTGGTTTTAAAGTATCATTGGATAGAGGGGTTTGTTAGCTACGCGTAGGAAAAAACGGAACTCAATTCCGAGTTCAGACGAGCCAAAACGAGCCAAAAACGTAAAGCCGCGCAGTGCAGTCGCGAGAAGGCCGCGAGTTGGCAACGATTTTTCTCACTTTTCTTCACTTTTCTTCCTTTTTCTCCTTGGTAGATGATGGTTGTTGATGATAGTGTTGACAATGGTTGATAGTGTTGATATTGGTATGCTACTTATCATCTATAAATACCCACTTCATTCATCATCGAAACCATCTCCTAAAAAATCCAAATTAATCACAATCCAAATTTATCACAATCCTTTAATCCTTCCATTACTTTCACTTAGTGTGTTTCTAGATTAGTTCTTGTGTTGAATTTTGGAGGTGTTCTCCAAGACTTGTACTTGTTCCGGTTTGGCGTGTATTTATTCTCAGTTTGGCGTTTGTATCAACTTTATTCATCAACTTGGATTACATGTAAGTTTTCTTTCTTGTAATTATAATTTGCAATGAATCTTATGTTGAGTTTATTTTTTATATGAATAGCTAAATCATTAGCTAGGGGTAGGGAATAATTATTCCGGTTTAAGCTCGTTTATACGCATGATGATAATTCTATCTGGACGAGTTGTTTTAATCATGAATTAATAAATTAAACTTGGTAAATCTTTATAACCTAAGAGTGACACTTAGGTTAATTTTATGATATAATCAAAGAGTGACACTTTGATTTGTGCTTGATATGGATTTATTAAGTTAAATTTTGTTAATTTTGTGAATTACAATTTGTAGAACCGAAAGGGGAGGAGTTGTAAGAAAATAATTTATTTTATAACCGAAAGGGGAGAAATTGATAGAACTTGGCTCGTTTAGAATAGACATGTTCGGAGACGTATTGTCTATGTGTTAATTGTTTCGTTAATTTGCTCGTTTATGTTTTTCCATATATTACGAGAGTTAGTATGGTTGAACTGCTAAATGAGTTAGTTAGTTGAACTACTTAACCGAGTTATTGATTGTCGTTGAATGAGTGTAAAACCGGAAGTGATTTATTCCCGATTCCCTAGCTTCTTTATTATTGTCTTGTTTATATTTTTAGGTAGATTATTATTGTTATTTCTTAGTTGATATTTTAGTTAATTATTATTCAATTCATTTTGATTAGAGTGTTTAGGATTTATTTTCATTATTTTCCGTAATCGATGTATAAGTTAATCGACATCAATATTAAATTCCGAACAGTCTTCCTCGAGAGATCGACTTTTTCGTTTGAAAGTTTTAACGAGTAAAACAACTTTATCGTTCGAAAGTTTTTACGAGTAAAACGATAGTAAAAAAAAATAAAAAATAAAAATAATAATAAAAAAAAAATCTTTTTCATTATATTCGTTTGAAAGTTTTTACGAGTACAACGACTTTTTCGTTTGAAAGTTTTAGCGAGTAAAACAACTTTATCGTTCGAAAGTTTTTACGAGTAAAACGACTTTTTCGTTTGAAAGTATTTACGAGTAAACCAATTTTATCGTTTGAAAGTTTTTACGAGTAAAACGATAGTAAAAAAAAAAAAGAAAAAAGAAAAGAAAAAAAAATCTTTCTTTTTCGTGGCTACGTGTGGGTGTTTTGTTTTGTTGTGTAGGTATTATGAATTTCAATCGTGCTTTCCCATATCCGCATAACCAATCATGGGAGAACGAGCCGAGTTATCACACTGGGTACCACAACCAGTCATATTCATATTCTTCCGAGCAGTATTGGGATCCCTACACAGTCGAGCAAACTTATGAGTCCCAACAGTTCAATGAGAAGCTCGACTGTATCTATGAAATTGCAACATCTCGGTTAGCTCAGGAAGAGGAGACCGCAACTCGGTGTGCACCTCTGAACCAATCACTTCCATATCACGATTCTTGGGACTATGATCAAACTTGGACATACTCCTACGAGCAGCAGTGGGATTCTTGGCCTATCGAGCAGTCACACGAGTCCTTCGAGGATTCCTCAGAATACAATGCAAAGCTCGACCAGGTCCTCGCTCTTTTAGCCTCCAAAGCGGCCCAAATGAGCAATATTAAGTCCCGAATCGAGAACCTAGTGGAGCGCGTGCAAGTCCTGGAGGATCGAGTTACCAATGTCTCTCCCCAAGTCGAATATCCCCACTTTATGTTTGATACTCAAGCTAGTATGATGAAGCAAATGTGTAAGGCAGAAGAAGAAGAAGATGATGAGCTCCACCAAAACGTTGATATCTCAGAGGAGGAAATCCATGGGTTTGATTCTCAAGTCACCCCTCCCTCCTCCAAGTTGGAGTATTCGTCTCCGAAGCCGTTGCACTGTGATACAAAGTGGGTAGGATCTAGTTCGATTTGCTCCACAGATAAGCTTATACTTCCGGAGGTTGACAACATAGCTCGAGTGAGAAAAGCTCTGTGTCAAGAATTGAGGATTGCTCGTACCTATACTCGATTAGAGAAAATGGAGTTTGAATGCACTCGGTTGGTGGTGAAGCTTGATGACATCAAGCGCGATCAGTCCGTCAAGATTGAAAGCAAAATCCACATGTGTTATTTCATTACCATCCTTGGTGTTTACGCTCGGTTCCACAAGAACATTGCCACCCGAGCCCACCAGGTCTGCGGTCATGCTACCCTTCCCATGCTGCCGTTTCTCGAGAATACGAAGGCGTGGCACAACCGTCATTTTTTCTTGGACCCCGGCTGAGTTGTACAGGTTTCGTCAAGCTAATGACGTTAAACAAGCGCTTCTTGGGAGGCAACCCAAGTGATTTACTGCTTTCTTGTGTGTTTCGTTGATTTTTATTTTATTTTATTTTATTTTTTTATAATGGGAGTTTTGGAGTTTTGTGATTTTCTTGCCAGGAGCGAGCTTGCAGGTTACGGCATAAACTGAGCTGAACGCCCAGGTTAAGCATGCGCGAATATTTCATATGGGAAGACTTACTCGACTTGATACATTTTCGGTTTGCACACACTTTTCTTTTATTTATTTATTTTTCTCTTATTTGTGTTCTTGTGTGTTTGATTTTTTTTAGTTTATGTTTGTCGCATGAGTGCTTGTGTGGTTGTGTGTTCTTTCCTATGCTTTTTGGTCAAGCAATGAGGACATTGCTTTGTTTTAAGTGTGGGGGAGTAAACTCATAATTATGCATGCTTAGGCGTCATTTTAGGTGTGTGTTTGTGTCGATTTCCCCATATGAAGCTTAATGTTTGTTTTAAGTCAAAATGACTAAGTGGTTAGTTTGGATTGTCGTTTGGTTTCATTGATAATTCTCATGCTCGATGTACTTGATGAATTTGACGGTTCCCTTAAAATTAAATGAAGATTTGTTGACATTGGAAACCATAATTGTGTTCGAAAAAAAATTGTTTTGTCCGTTGTTTATTCTCGATTGGTGATCTTGAAACAATCTTGTCTTATGTTCGATTATTGTTAACGTGTTATGCTATACACTTGTGTTACGTCTTGATTGAATTATGATGTTCATGTTATTATATTCATGATGTATCCTTGTGTTACCATCCCTTTAAAAAATAAAAAAAAATAAAAAAAAAAATGTGAATAAGATGTGAGTTCGCAAGGAAGTACGAATTAGGCTCCTATTGTTTCGGTCCATTTTATGGAATGAGATAATGAGCCCGGGAAACCGGTCTAGAAAACTCGAGGAAAACCCTCGAGGCTAAACCTAGATAATAATCATTCGGAAACCTTGTTTGGAAAAATGTAGCTCACAGAAAAAAAAAAATAAAAAAATAAAAAAAAATAAAAATAAAATGAGCTCGTGAGAGTTGAAAGGATTAGACTCCGCTTGATCTGAATAATCTCACTCGAGATAGATATGGTCAATGAGTATGGGAAACCGGCCTAGGACACTCGGGGACAAACTCTGAGGGTAAACCTAGGTAATTATTGTCCTAACGACTCTCATTTGGAAAAAACGACTCATTAAATAGAAATAATAAAAAGAGGGAATTGGACTTTTGGGTTGGTTCTTATTGTTTCCTACATATTGAGTAAACCATTTATAGCTTTTTGCACGTGTATTTGTAAAAAGGAAGTTTGAATTAAGTAAATCATTTGTAGAATAACTTGGGACGAGTTTTTGTTTCGTTTGAACTCATTTTGTGGGGACTGTGTTTTCAAATTTGAGTTGAGTTTTATGGATAACCGGAGGAAGACGAGAGTTTCATTTTGCATGATTATTAACTTTGGACTTTTCGATCTTTCTTCTCGAATTGCTTGTTGTTTTGTTTGCTTGAGGACAAGCAAAGAGTTAAGTGTGGGGGAGTTGTTTGTACTATTTTTGTTACGTTTTTCGTTATTGTTTTGTAATTTTTTTTCCCTGTTTTAAGTCTTTTTGTTAGTTTTTAGTTAGTTTTGTGTTTTATTATGTATTTTGTTCCATTTTGGTTTTCTTTGTGTTTTTCGTGTGTTTTTCCGATTTTTCTTCATTTTTGGTGTGCAGGTCGAAAGTCTCGTGAGGAGTCGGTTATAGACCGGGCAATCATGGTGGACTTATTGGCTACACATAGGAAAAACTGAAATTTGATTTCGAGTTCGGATGAATCCGGACGGAACCAAAATGCGAAGCCGCGCAAGTTACCGATCCTTTTAAAAGTTGGAAATTCCACAAAATTTGTATCCTGGGCAAAAGTGTGGTTTTAAAGTATCATTGGACAGAGGGGTTTGTTAGCTACGCGTAGGAAAAAACGGAACTCAATTCCGAGTTCAGACGAGCCAAAACGAGCCAAAAACGTAAAGCCGCGCAGTGCAGTCGCGAGAAGGCCGCGAGTTGGCAACGATTTTTCTCACTTTTCTTCACTTTTCTTCCTTTTTCTCCTTGGTAGATGATGGTTGTTGATGATAGTGTTGACAATGGTTGATAGTGTTGATATTGGTATGCTACTTATCATCTATAAATACCCACTTCATTCATCATCAAAACCATCTCCTAAAAAATCCAAATTAATCACAATCCAAATTTATCACAATCCTTTAATCCTTCCATTACTTTCACTTAGTGTGTTTCTAGATTAGTTCTTGTGTTGAATTTTGGAGGTGTTCTCCAAGACTTGTACTTGTTCCGGTTTGGCGTGTATTTATTCTCAGTTTGACGTTTGTATCAACTTTATTCATCAACTTGGATTACATGTAAGTTTTCTTTCTTGTAATTATAATTTGCAATGAATCTTATGTTGAGTTTATTTTGTATATGAATAGCTAAATCATTAGCTAGGGGTAGGGAATAATTATTCCGGTTTAAGCTCGTTTATATGCATGATGATAATTCCATCTGGACGAGTTGTTTTAATCATGAATTAATAAATTAAACTTGGTAAATCTTTATAACCTAAGAGTGACACTTAGGTTAATTTTATGATATAATCAAAGAGTGACACTTTGATTTGTGCTTGATATTGATTTATTAAGTTAAAGTTTGTTAATTTTGTGAATTACAATTTGTAGAACCGAGAGGGGAGGAGTTGTAAAAAAATAATTTATTTTATAACCGAAAGGGGAGAAATTGATAGAACTTGGCTCGTTTAGAATAGACATGTTCGGAGACGTATTGTCTATGTGTTAATTGTTTCGTTAATTTGTTCGTTTATGTTTTTCCATATATTACGAGAGTTAGTATGGTTGAACTGCTAAATGAGTTAGTTAGTTGAACTACTTAACCGAGTTATTGATTGTCGTTGAATGAGTGTAAAACCGGAAGTGATTTATTCCCGATTCCCTAGCTTCTTTATTATTGTCTTGTTTATATGTTTAGGTAGATTATTATTGTTATTTCTTAGTTGATATTTTAGTTAATTATTATTCAATCCATTTTGATTAGAGTGGTTAGGATTTATTTTCATTATTTTCCGTAATCGACGTATAAGTTAATCGACATCAATATTAAATTCCGAACAGTCTTCCTCGAGAGATCGACCCGGGAAACGAATCATTTGATTCGGTGCTCGGTAAAAAGAAAATAATTTGTACACAACATGTTACAATAATCTCCAAGCAGATTTCCATAAAACCAACTTCTACTTAATATATAATAACGGGTAAGGCAACAATCCCGTTATGGAACCATTCTGTTGGGATTTATAACCGTTAGATGACATGTAGATTAGATGCACATGTGCATCTAACGGTTATAAATCCCAATGGAATGGTTCCATAACGGGATTGTAGCATTTTTCTATCATAATAAAGATATTAAAGATCAATGCGCCTCTAGGAAGTCGCTGAAAAACAAATTTCCATCATCATAGAATTCTAAGAAAATGACAAGTTAGTAGCTGCAGACCATGCCCGTACCTTGTTTAATAATCACCGAGGGCAAAAGGTTACATTCCAGAAATGCATTTCCTCAAACATAAATGAACATTCTCAATGCATAAATCAAACTAAAAATTTACTCGACAAACGTAAATACTGCATCCGTAAATTAGAAAAGCTCACAACTTAATTATAGCCACATAATTC
This sequence comes from Striga asiatica, assembly GCA_008636005.1. Classification (NCBI taxonomy): domain Eukaryota; kingdom Viridiplantae; phylum Streptophyta; class Magnoliopsida; order Lamiales; family Orobanchaceae; genus Striga; species Striga asiatica. Next base: position 677,549 of record BKCP01004417.1, on the reverse strand, counting down.
GCAGTCCTCTTCTAATCGACAATGAACCCTAAGCCTTTTCATAAATCTTCAAACAAAACAAGCAACTAAGAAGGGGGTTTTCGGTTAGCATACCTCCTTCGGGAATCTAAGAATAAAGGTCGAATGAGAAAAAGGAAAAACGAGGTCTCGAGAAAAACAAACAAACGCCAAACAAACTAAGAGGAAGGCTCAGAGAAAAAGAAAAAAAAATATATAAATCAAGGCTCGATATCAACAATAAAAAGGCACTGAACGAGAGTTTCGAATTCCACATTTTCTTTCCACAAAGGCACGACCGATAAGAACCGAAATTATTCGAACTACAATCAACGGTTTTCGGTTCATCAAGTATGAAGTAAACCACGATCTCAACACGAGCATAAAATAAGGAAGTTCAAATGATTTATACCTTCCTTCGAGAATCTACAAGCTCGGGTGGCTACAATTGAACATAATGCAAGGACTGAAATCTCGACCCCGGTTCAGTTTGGCTCGTGAAAAGATAGACGGACAATACTCCTCGCAAATATCGGCTGCGACGGGGCTGCTGTTCGGAAAACTCAGGTGATGAAGATCGTCGGGACTCCGGCAGGGCTCGTGCGCGGCTAGAGGGACGCAGGCTGCTTGCAGTTGGCTTGCTTGCAGTTCAGCGGCTCGTGTACGACTCGTGGAGGTTAGCGGTGATGGGGGCTTGCGGATGTTCTTGAGTGAACGTCGAGGGATAATGGGTAAGATGACGAAAAGAGATATAAGGGTGAAAAGAAATTCGACTGATGTTGTGAAATAAGAGGACTCTCGGATGAAACTTTATAAGAGAGTGAGACGTGCGTTCACTAAATTCTGGAGGGGGAAGATTTGAGAATAAAACCAGTCGAGGGAAAAAATATGATAAGGCAAGGTGACATTTGAGGACTATTATTTGATTTGACCAACGAAAATCAAGGATGCAATCAATTGATTTTTATTGTCATAAATAGAAGATATCAAATCATAACATAAGGCCAAATAGTCGGTCACATGGAGAATAGAAGGGGTTATAAATTGACTAAAATGTTACCTTAATAACTCACCAAGGATTTAAATTTTAAAGACATAAAATTGGAGCCAAAATGTTCCCGATGAGGTTCGGATTTTTAACAAGACCGGCTGTTTTCAAAAGACCACGCTGCATAATCTTCTCTGACAGCTCGGATGGCTCTGACAGCTCTGACAATCGAGGAAGCTCACGCGCCCGACTTGGGACCTAAGGTATCTTCTCCCAATAAAAGGGAGTGAGGAATGTCTAATTACATTTTCTATTATACTTAGCATTTTCTAGAGAGTTTTCCTCTCTGCACTTCATCTTCTACACTTACTTACTTAAGCATCAGAGACTCTTCACTGGAAACCCCTTTCCGATGTGAGAGTTCTGCAGGTTCGAAGGCATTCAACCGATGACCGGCTCGAGATTCATGCGTTTCTAGCTCGTTCCCGCCGGTCGGAGGTCTTTTTGATACCACACTGTATGTGTCAGGTCCTTAATATTTGTGTTCAAGCGGGTTATCATGCATTGAAAGACATGATCATGTCCATTAGGCATGGCGTTAATTATTTACATCGTCTTCTGCAAGAAATGAATAAATGAGGACAATATTGTAGAGAACAAGGTCTTCAAGTTAAAAAAATTTCTACAGGACGTTCCTACTCGTTGGAACTCAACTTTTAAAATGTTAAGTAAAATGTTTCCATATTATGCTCAACTTGATTAATTTTTTAAGATGAGTAAACGTAAGAATGATTGTGATGTCACCGTTAGTCTTCATGATTTGTTTGTTAGTGTTATATACTGAAAGCTGGGTTTGCATGTTATTACACATTTACCCTTTATGAATGAGAATCATGTTAGATTAAACAAGTTCTACGTTCTGTTGTTCTGCACTTAGATAGGGTGGGACGTCATTGGGCAAACCGAAGATCACTCTATCAGTCACTTGCAAACAAGAATAGTTGTTCACAACCTAGATGGACATGAACACCCCATCTGAACGGTTGTAGTGTCAACTGTACAGTTTGTCTTGACTGATTAGTTGCACTAGTACATTTATGTATTGAACAGGATCCCAGAGAGGAGAAGTTCATTTTATACTGATCGTCGTAAATGAACTAGGTCTCGGTTAATTACTGCGTTCTCTTAACCCGTAAGATATTAAACAGACAGATATATATAATATATATTACTTTGATTCACATGGGTGAGGTTCAGTTCGCTGGATTAATATTCCTATTGTTTTGGGTAATATTATTATATATAGCATGTGCTGTTAGGATATTTACGGTCACCATGTGCGTTAGTTTGATGATGTCCCCGGAGTGAGTTCATGAAGGATTGTTATGCTAAACCCTACAGGTGGATTAAGTTCCGGCATAATAAGAATGTAATGAACGCCTTCGGTGAAATAATAATAAATTAGTTAATTCTTGATTGTCAGTAATCGATTAATTAATGGACAATATATCTTAAACGTGGGGAGGTAAATCGAGTAATTATTATTGGAGTCTCAAATGTAATTTGGGATAGGAAAAAGAGAGTGCAATAATATAATGTTGGTGGCCCATTAATATTATTTAATTAATTAGAGAAGTGGGCTTGGCCCACAGTTAGTCTAATTAATTAAGGAGCCCTTTTCCTAATCTCCTAAAGGTCCCTACTGTAGCTCTATATATACATTATTAAGCTCATGAGAAGAGAATCACAATCTCATTCTAACGAGACACGCCCCATGCCTCTCTCTCTCTCTCTCTCTAGATCTCATTCGAGCTTTATCTTCTTTTTGTTGCTCCACTAGTACAAGTAGAAGAAGGGTGTATTGAGTAATACAATAGAAGATCTGTAGGTAAACCGAAACGAAATATATTTTGACCTCCAGAACTAACCGAAAGTCAGATTGAGACGTACAGCATACCCAGACGACCGTCTCGACGAGAGCTTTCCATCGCCGTCGAGATCGCCGGATTCCGACGCCTCACGCGCCCTCACACGCCGCCGGAAGCTCCCAGGCTGCAAAGTTTCGTTTTGATCTGTTTGCATCCGTTTGATCCAATTTTGATCTGATCTTGTTCGTGCAACCCAAGACGTGGTTTGCGGTCAATAAATTGCGGTCAACCGTTCGTGGTCAGCCAGATTTACATAAATTTTAAGCCGTAAGTTCTCTACGTCAAACATTTAGATCCGTTGCGCATAGGTTTACGTTTGCTATTGAATTCGTGACTTGTACATAACGAGATCCTCACAGATCCCAACAAGTGGTATCAGAGCACTTGGTTAATTCGTTTTGTACAAAGTTCGAATTCTTACGGCTTTATTTGACAACATGTGTTCAAACGCAGCCATATATTGGATTATATTTGCATAACTCGGTTTTGCAGGATAAATAGTTAATCCACTATTATGGTCGACTATGTGTTTGATGAATGTTGTTGGATGTGATGTATGGTTTTAATTTTTTTTTTAAAGCCTCGGACATGTCGAGGAATTTATGGATGAATGTTTGTAATAATTATTCGCCCGGAGGTTGACCGGATAGATTTAATTATTTGTTTAGAAAACATGTACATCCATTCGTTGGATCTAGGATCGAATTATGTAATTTTGTAAATTATATTTTTCGTGTTGTGATCGTGTGTTGATAACCGGGAGATCACAAGAGATCACGAGCCTCGAAGAATAAAAAAAAAATCGAATTTCCGACCACCGGCGGGCGGCGGCCGACGGCCGGGCGGTGGCCAGAGGCGCCGGTCGGCGGTGGCTTGCAGGAAGGTGGAGAGGTTTTGCCTTGATGTCCAAGCAGTACAAGATCAACCAGGATTCTACTGCTTAAAGGAGTTCCAGTTGAAAAGAGAAAGAACTGTCACAGTTTCCTTGTTTAAGGAGACCTAATATTTAATGGCCATAATAGTGGATTTATTTATTTAATTAATTAAATTTATTATGGCATTAAATTATTATTTATGCATGTTAATTAATTATGTTCTTGCATGAGATTAATTTAGTATTGCAAGATTAATTATGCATGTTAATTAATTATGTAATGCATAGGACTAATTAAGAATTGTGTCAATAAATTATGTATGTTAATTAATTATTGCATCGACATGGATTAATATAGAATTGCATAAATTATTGAACATGTAAATTAATTATTGCATTGACATAGATTAATTTAGAATTGCATAAATTAATATGCATGTTTATTAATTATTGCATTAACATAGATTAATTTGGAATTGTATAAATAGTTCAAAATCCTCATTAAAATAATACTAAGTTTGAGAAGGGATTTTAAATTAAAGTTAATTGTAAAATTCCTAAGGCCTCCATTTCTAATTTGTCGGTAAATCAATTAATTGCGGTTATGGGCTCCCACTCGGGTGACATTGCTAAAATTAATTGTAGGAAATTACCAGGACAAATTTCTAAAAGTAGACGGTTAGAGGAAATCTTATGAGAGCGTACGGGCTTCCCCTCGGATGACGTATAATCAAATTTGACGACCTTAGGACCGAGAAATGGGATTCACTTAGAATGCGATTAAATTTATTAACCCCCCTCGGGGTCCCTAAATTCTATTGCATGGCCAAATAGAGACTGACTATTAATTTCGTTCGTCATGAATTTAGTTTTGACTTATGGAAATTAATGGGCCTTAGAAAAGCCATTCTCTTACAAAATGCGAGTTTGTAGGGCGACCCTCGTAGCATGCATTCTCACAAAGTGTAATAGATGTCGGTGGATTTAAGTTAATGTTGTTTTGAGGATATCAATATTAAAAGTTAAATTCAAAAGTGTTTAATCTGTAAAATTTATGTGCATGATTCTCAGGATATTCATCATGTCGTTCAATCCGTTGTCAGTCATTCTAAAAGAAAATCAGCTTACTGGTCCTAATTACATTGATTGGAAGAGGAACTTAGACATAGTGTTGACTGCTGAGGGTTATAAGTTTGCTATCACTGATGCTTGCCCAGCGGTGCCGACGGCTGATGCTCCTGAGCAGGAGAAAGAGGAGTATGCTCGGTGGAAGAAGGCTGATGAGATGGCGAAGTGTTTCATTCTGGCTTCTATGTCGAATGTTCTTCAATATCAGCATCAGTCTAAGGACACTGCAGCAGATATACTTCTCAATCTCAGGGATCTGTTCGGACATCAGTCTAGGGCTGCAAGGCAAGAGGCTTTGAGTGCTCTGGTGAGTACGCGCATGGCCGAGGGCACACCCGTAAAGGAGCACGCCCTCAAGGTTATGGCGCAGCTCAATGAGCTTGAGGTTATGGGAGGTTATATTGACGGGAAAACCCAGGTTGATATTATGCTCCAATCTCTGCCGAAGAGTTTTAATCAGTTCCGGTTGAACTACAACATGCAGAAGATGCATATGGCTCTTCCAGAACTGCTTGCAGAGCTACAGTCGGCGGAGGCCTTATTCACTCAGGCACCTCAGGTGCTAGTCGCCGAGCAGGCTGGACCTTCCAGACCTCACAAGGGCAGGAAGAGAAAGAAGTCTGCATGAAAGGCGAAGGCACATGATGCTCCGGTTTACCAACGACCGGCCCCTCAAGGTGTGGCAAAGAAACCGAAAGGAAGATGCCACAAGTGCAACAAGTCAGGACACTGGAAGGTCGACTGCCCTCTCCTCAAGAAAGGTAACTCTCTCGTTAATGTCGTAGAAACATGTTTAGCGGTTGTATCTACCAGAACCTGGTGTGTAGATACTGGAGCCACTGATCATGTCTGCAATTCTTTGCAGGGGTTCCAGGAAACCAAGTGACTTAGGGAGGGAGAGATCACCTTCTACATGGGCAATGCTACGAAAGTGGCGGCTATTGTAGTGGGAGACGTTACTTTATCGTTTGATAGTAGTAGTTTGGTTTTGAGAAATTGTCTTTATGTTCCTAGCTTTAGAAAGAACCTTGCTTCAGTTTCTAAACTCGTTATGGATGGTTTTTCAGTTTCGTTTGATGACATGGTTATTATTTGTTTTGGAAATCGTTTCATATGTTGTGGTTCATTAGTTAGCAATTTGTATGTTCTCAAACCAAACTCTCCCACAGTGCAACATAATGAACTGAATAATGTCATAACTACATCTAAATGGAGGAAGGAGTCTTCACAGATGAATCAAGCATATCTGTGGCACCTTAGACTTGGGCATATCAACCTTAGGAGGATTCAAAAGTTAGTGGCCAGTGGACATCTCGGTCCATTGGAAGAGCACTATCCAACTTGTGAATCCTGCCTGGAAGGTAAGATGGCTAAGAGGTCGTTTACGGCAAAGGGGTATAGGAGCCAAGAAGTGCTAGGTTTGATTCATTCTGATTTGTGTGGTCCTATGTCGATCCAGGCTAGAGGAGGTTTCGAGTACTATGTGTCTTTCATAGATGATTACTCGAGATTTGGGTACGTTTATTTGTTGCACCGCAAGTCTGAATTCTTTGAGAAATTCAAGGAGTATCGGGCAGTTGTGGAGAAGCTTCATGGTAAATGTATCAAGTCACTTCATTTTGATCGAGGTGGCGAATACCTCTTTGGAGAGTTCAGGACATACTTATCGGAAGCTGGGATTGAATCCCAACTAACTGCACCCGGCATGCCCCAACAGAATGGGGTTGCAGAGCAAAGAAATAGGACTCTTATGGAGATGGTTAGGTCTATGATGAGTTATTCGAGGTTACAAGATTCGTTTTAGGGTTTGGCATTGGAAACGGCATCGTATATTCTGAACATGGTTCCATCGAAGTCAGTTGACACTAGCCCTTATGAGATGTGGAAAGGGCGCAAGCCCAGTTTCTCACAGTTTCGAGTTTTGGGTAGTCCTGCACACGTGTTAGTGCAGGAACCTGGCAAGTTGGAGAAACGTTCGGAAGCACGAGTTTTCGTAGGCTATCCCAAGGGAACGAAAGGTGGATTATTTTATAGTCCTGAGGATCAGAAGGTGATCGTTTCGACGAACGCTAGATTCTTGGAAGAAGACTATATTATGAATCATAAGCCCGCGAGTAGACTAGTCTTAGAGGAGTTAAGGGGTGAAATCGATGGTTCCGAGTGCGCAAGTAGATACATCACATAATACTGCAACACGGCACACTGAGAGTGTACCAGTGCAGACAGTGCTTCATCGCAGTGGGAGGGTTTCTCATTTACCCGACCGATGGATAGGTCTTGGAGAGTCATCGGACTCAGTTCTAGGAGGCCTAGAATCGGACCCAAGAACTTACGATGAGGCACTCAAGATAAAGATGCAGATTCATGGAATGTTGCAATGAAAGTTGAAATGGGGTCAATGGACTCCAATCAGGTTTGGGAACTTGTAGAACCACCCGATGGGGTACCGCCCATTGGATGTAAGTGGATCTATAAGAGAAAGAGATGATCGGATGGGAAGGTACAAACCTTTAAAGCTAGGCTTGTTGCGAAAGGTTATACCCAGATCGAGGGTATTGATTATGATGAGACCTTTTCACCAGTAGCTATGCTTAAGTCCATTCGGATTCTCTTGGTTGTAGCCGCTCATATGGACTATGAGGTCTGGCAGATGGATGCCAAGACAGCTTTCCTTAATGGGAACCTACAGGAAGACATCTATATGCAGCAACCAGAGGGATTCATTGCTGAAGGTCATGAGCATCTAGTGTGTAAGTTTAATCGGTCTATTTATGGACTGAAGCAAGCTTCGAGATCTTGGAACATCCGTTTTGATGAGGTGATCCAGTCGTACGGGTTCACTCAATGTCCGGATGAGCACTGTGTTTACAAGAAAATCAGTGGGAGCGTGGTGGTGTTTCTTGTGCTTTACGTAGATGACATTCTGCTTATTGGAAACAGTAAGAAGGAGTTGTCAGACGTAAAGGTGTGGTAAGCAGTTTGATATGAAAGACTTAGGTGAAGCAGGACACATTCTTGGTATTAGGCTCATTAGAGACCGTAAGAAGAGAATGTTGTGTTTATCCCAGTCTTCATACATAGATATTGTCTTGGCCAGATTCAGCATGCAGGATTCCAAGAAAGGTATGTTACCTTTCAGACATGGAATACCTCTATCTAAGGAGATGTCTCCTAAGACGTCTAAGGAGATAGAGGAGATGAAGACAGTTCCTTATGCTTCGGCAGTAGGAAGTCTCATGTATGCAATGTTGTGCACTAGGCCAGATATTAGCTATGCCGTTGGCATGGTAGCTAGATATCAAAGTAATCCGGGACGGGAACATTGGTTTACGGTGAAGCATATACTCAAGTACCTGTGAAGGACTAAGGAGTACATGTTATTTTACCGTGCAGGCAGCTTGTTACCTCTGGGTTATAGTGATTCTGATTTCCAGTCAGATAGGGATGAAAGTAAGTCTGAAAGTAAGTCAACCTCAGGTTATGTGTTTACCTTGGGAAGTGGAGCCATTTCATGGAGGAGTGCTAAGCAGAAATGCGTGGCAGACTCCACCATGGAAGCCGAGTACATAGCAGGCTCAGAGGCAGCGAAAGAGCAAGTTTGGCTCAGGAACTTCTTAGTGGACTTAGAGGTTATACCGAGTTTGCCACGTGGTATCACCGTGTACTGTGATAACAGTGGAGCAGTAGCGAACTCGAATGAACCTCGAGCCCACAGGGCAAGCAAACACATAGAGCGCAAATACCATCTGATTCGGGATATCGTTGGTAGATGAGACGTTGATGTTGCCAAGATTGCATCAGAGGATGCATGGCGATAGGATCGACATAGGTCTTTTAGAATAACGGATTGATAGGACTATATTGTAAACGCGAAAGCTTTAAGTATAAGTGGGAGATTGTTAGTGTTATATACAGAAAGCTTGGCTTTGCATGTTATTACATATTTACCCTTTATGAATGAGAATCATGTTAGATTAAACAAGTTCTACGTTCTGTTGTTCTGCACTTAGATAGGGTGGGACGTCATCGGGCGAACCGAAGATCACTCTATCAGTCACTTGCAAACAAGAATAGTTGTTCACAACCTAGATGGACATGAACACCCCATCCGAACGGTTGTAGTGTCAACTGTACAGTTTGTCTTGACTGATTAGTTGCACTAGTACATTTATGTATTGAACAGGATCCCAGAGAGGAGAAGTTCATTTTATACTGATCGTCGTAAATGAACTAGGCCTCGGTTAATTACTGCGTTCTCTTAACCCGTAAGATATTAAACAGACAGATATATATATATATAATATATATTACTTTGATTCACATGGGTGAGGTTCAGTTTGCTGGATTAATATTCCTATTGTTTTGGGTAATATTATTATATATAGGATGTGCTGTTAGGATATTTACGGTCACCATGTGCGTTAGTTTGATGATGTCCCCGGAGTGAGTTCATGAAGGATTGCTATGCTAAACCCTGTATGTGGATTAAGTTTCGGCATAATAAGAATGTGATGAACGAGCGCTAGCTTCGGTGAAATAATAATAAATTAATTAATTCTTTTTGTCAGTAATCGAATTAATTAATGGACATTATATCTTAAACGTGGGGAGGTAAATCGAGTAATTATTATTGGAGTCTCAAATGTAATTTGGGCTAGGAAAAAGGGAGTGCAATAATATAATGTTGGTGGCCCATTAATATTATTTAATTAATTAGAGGAGTGAGCTTGGCCCACAGTTAGTCTAATTAATTAAGGAGCTCTTTTCCTAATCTCCTAAAGGTCCTTACTGTAGCTCTATATATACATCATTACGCTCATGAGAAGAGAATCACAATCTCATTCTAACGAGATACGCCCCATGCCTCTCTCTCTCTCTAGATCTCATTCTAGCTTTATCTTCTTCTTGTTGCTCCACTGGTACAAGTAGAAGAAGGGTGTATTGAGTAATACAGTAGAAGATCTGTAGGTAAACCGAGACGAAGTATATTTTGACCTACAGAACTACCGGAAGTCCGATTGAGACGTACAGCATACCCAGACGACCGTCTCGACGAGAGCTTTCCATCGCCGTCGAGATCGCCGGATTCCGACGCCTCACGCGCCCTCATGCGCCGCCGGAAGCTCCCAGGCTGCAAAGTTTCGTTTTGATCTGTTTGCATCCGTTTGATCCGATTTTGATCTGATCTTGTTCGTGCAACCCAAGACGTGATTTGCGGTCAACCGTTCGTGGTCAACCAGATTTACATAAATTTTAAGCCGTAAGTTCTCTACGTCAAACCTTTAGATCCGTGTGCGCATAGGTTTACGTTTGCTATTGAATTCGTGACTTGTACATAACGAGATCCTCACAGATCCCAACATTGTTAACTTGTCAAACACTTTGTAAATTTTTAGAAATATTTCAAAATCTACCGTATTTTATGGTGTGTATTATTCTACTGCTCAACTTGTTGTAACTCAATGTGTAGCCGTAATATGGGATTTTAGGGATACTTTTATTAGTGATCCTGAAAAACATGGTGAACTTGTAAGAGAAATGTTAAGTAAATAGTTAAAATATTTTTTTTTTTTTCATTCGATACATTTTTAGTTGCATCTTCGTTAGATTTGTAATTACGTGAAAATGGCTTGCTCAACCAACTTAACACATATTATGATATTATGTATCAATTCCCACTTCCCACTGATGTCCCGGCTATTAGTGAAATACCTAACCCACGGAAGCTCGTCGAGCAAGACAAAAAATTATTATATTAATTGTTTAGAGAAACAACAATCGGACTCGGGAAAAATCAGACATCATTTTCTTCAACTACTTTTGAGTCTTCTTCTTATGGTTATGGACAACGGGGACAACCAATGCAATAATCCCTACAAAAATGCTAAGATCCAAAGGGCAAAGGGGTCTGGATACAGTGAGCTCGATCACTACACACGGCTAATTTGATACTTACAATTGCTCGTGAACCAGTTCCGCCACAAAAATTCGACATCTTGGATTGGTGGACAAAGATGTCTACCATTTTACCAATTCCATACTTGATAGCCAAGGAGATTTTCGCTGTCCCAACCTTAATAGTGGCGGTTGAACAAGCATTCAGCGAGGAAGGATATACATTAGACGCACGATGGTTGAGGTTGACGCCACAAAACTTGGAGGTCCAAATGCTGCTGAGTGAGTGGAAGAAGGACGAAATGTGGGCACAAAAGACCATGCTAATTGTCGAAGAGGATGAAGAAGATGAGGGACCCGATTTTTTACTACTAGTACTAGTGGATCCATCGAAAATGAAGAAGAGTAGGACTCATACAATTACGACGACGAGGACTAGATAGTCAGTTCACTCCGGGCCTCCGGCCATCTACTTTTATCAAGGTAAGTCTAGTAAGAGAACTATGAGAATTTTGATTCTCGAGGTAAGAGATATTTAGACAACTTAATTGACACATTACAAGTTAAAATATTATTTTGTAACTCAAAATCTTTTTCAACTAAATTGATATTTTAACTTATAATATGTCAACTAATTCTAAGTCCAATTTATTTAAACCCTCAGAACCTGACCAAACCAGTTCCGATCCACTCGTTCGATGAACCGACCCATACCTATATCTGAGACGATCTTGGCCCGTGCTTTAAAGCCCGGTTACCCGCCAGGCCGTGACCCGGCCCACCTATTGGCCACGACTAGATAATCTGATAAGATGAACGGCATTGGCTGGCCGAGTCCGAAACTAACATCGCAGTCCATAATTGGGGATATAGAAAAAACCCTTCGTAATGTCGCCGTTTGAATGAAATAATAGCACAAAAATCCATAATCCCTAATAATAATAATAAAAAAAAACATTTATGGTTAAAAAAAGGAAAGAAAATTAATATAATTGTCTCCCGTAAAAAACTTTCTTTATCGTCGTCCTCCCACTCTCCTCGCTAATACTCTTTCCTAATTCTCCCACTCTCTCATTAGATCTGCTTCCGTATTTGATCAAAGAAGGATAATTGGAAAACCTAATTTATCAGTTCTTACAAATTTGAATAAGTGTACATCTGATTTTGAATTTTATTGAACAGAGATAAATAAGCTTGTTTTCGGAGCGGTTATTTCCATGGCGGACGCGATATCTGTGATTCCGGCTGCGGTCCTCCGTAATCTCTCCGATAAGCTCTACGAAAAGAGGAAAAATGCTGCACTGGAGGTGTGTAAATTGCATTTTCATACCCAAGTGCTTGTGATTTTTGTGATTCCGTCATTTTTTTATACTTTTCAGTAGTTATTTACTCTTTTGTTCATATATATCACTCTCAATTTGTGTGGGTTTTGTTGGATCTAGGTGGAAGGGATAGTGAAGCAATTAGCGATGGGTGCGGAGCACGAAAAAATCACCGCAGTGATCAATTTATTGGCGAATGAATATACATATTCGCCACAGGCAAATCATCGTAAAGTAAGTAACTTAATTTCACTTTAGTGCTCTTAATTGGTTTTCAAATTTGATTTTTTGAAGTAGTCCTTGTAACTGTACTTTCCCTGGTGTTGGGAATAGGGTATCTTAGTGACTATAATTTGAATTTAGCTGTTTTGTTGGGAGAAAAAAAATATTCTTTCATCGTCTCACATTGTTTTTCTTCTGGATTAGGGAGGTCTGATAGGACTGGCAGCAGCAACAGTGGGTTTGACTTCAGAAGCAGCGCAGCATCTTGATGTAAGAATGTTGTTTTTTCTTTTCTCTATAATATCCCACATGTTCGACGATATTGTAGTTGATAACTTTTTCCTCCATATGTGTCTCTATTTCATTTTTTGTTTGAGGTGTTAAATTGTGTTTCCTTTTCTTTTCTGTAAATACATGTATCAAAATGTGGATACTGATGTTGATGATAAAGCTGAGAATTACTTGGTTCAAATGCTTTTGTATAATTGAGATTTGAGAGCCCATGCTGAGGAACTAAACATCCCTGGAAGAATATTTCTATTATCTATATGTCATATAGTTGACTATTGTTTCATTATTCATAAGAACTGTTTTGAGGTCTGTAAGATATTTATGCTTTTGGAAACTGAATTGAATTCTGTAAGATATTATGCTTTTGGAAGGGTGATAAAAAACGAACCAATGAATATGAATCTTGAGGTATGTGATATTCTATGTGACAAAATGGCGTATGGGTTCCAAAATATATGCTTGAGGACGAGTGTTTTAAAGTTGTTCAGTTAGTAAGTTGTCATGCCATTCATGGACAGAATATCACGACGTTTACTTGTTTTAGGCCCCAAATGGAGAACTATTTTTTTGGGCTGGTATGAATATGTATTTTGAGACATTTGATTCTGTTAAGTAATAGCTGTCCTCTGGGGTTTCAGCAAATTGTTCCACCTGTGTTGAATTCCTTTACTGATCAAGACAGCAGAGTTCGTTATTATGCCTGCGAAGCTTTGTATAACATTGCAAAGGTGGGTAAAAGAACATGTATTGTACTCTTGTCCCTTTATGTATTTGGGGTTTAATCACTGATAATTTTAATTTGCAGGTCGTGAGAGGCGATTTTATAGTGTTCTTCAACCAGATATTTGATGCGCTGTGTAAGCTCTCAGCAGATTCAGATGCTAATGTGCAGAGTGCTGCTCATCTATTGGATAGACTTGTGAAGGTATACCATCATTCGGGATGGCATAAAAAGTATTCTAAATGATTTTAGTAGATATTGAGAGTGATTTGTTGCTTCTTTTCGCATGTTGTCTGGTGCAGGACATTGTTACTGAGAGTGATCAATTTAGGTTGGTAATTTCCTTGTTTCTCCCTTTGATCAGTTCTGTGGTATTTCAAGTTGGTTTAAGGTTAGCTGTTTGTTTTAACTTGACACCATTGCCCTTTTAAATGGTGCAGCATTGAAGAATTTATACCTTTGTTGAGAGAAAGAATGAATGTCCTTAATCCGTATGTCCGCCAGTTTTTGGTCGGTTGGATTACTGTTCTAGATAGTGTTCCTGATATTGATATGCTGGGCTTTCTTCCTGATTTTCTTGATGGTGGGTCTCATAGTCTAAATTTTCATCTGGATTTGCAGTGTCTTTGCTGATACATAATACCCATTAACGATGAACTGCAGGCTTATTCAACATGCTAAGTGATTCTAGTCATGAAATAAGGCAGCAAGCTGATTCGGCACTCTCTGAATTTCTTCAAGAAATCAAGAACTCTCCAGTAAGACTTCTTCTAGTGTTAGGCCTATATATTTGATTGGTTCCCTTATGATGTTTATATTTATTTGTGTCTGCATTATTGTACTAATGGAGACAAACAATTACTCCGTGTCCTTTTGTAGGATTCATTGGTGGTCTTATTTTTACGTCTGCAGTAAGTTTCATTATTTGAATTTTGTGGGACTAGTAAGCAGATCTGGTGTAATACAACAGTTAAAAGGAATATAAATGGCATCTTACAGACTACAGTATTAAAAGAACAACTTATAATCTGTTTACAAATTGGAAGGACACTTTACAATCTCAGTCTTGAAGTATCTTTTTTTGGAATCATACAAGCTCCAAAGTGACGAAATGTATTACTCTTTATAATAAAGAGAGTACTTTTTACAAGCAGTCCCATAATATGTTGTTTCTGGGCAAATAAAAGCTGGGGAACCGGAGTTGTTACATGTACTAGAAGTTGAGGGCACAACTTGTGATGTTTTCCCTTGTATAAATCGAACAAGGATGTTGTTTAGATATTCTATTTAGAACTTGGTTTTGGTGTTGATTTCATTGAGAGAAGTAAAATTAGGTTTATCAATGAAATGTAACTTTTTATAAGGGTCTAAAGTGAGAATATGTTTGGTTTATGTAGTTTGAGAATTTCAATAAGGACATGACAAAATGGACTTGTGTATGTTTTATGGTAATTACATTGAGAATTGTGCATTAGGAATATCTGTAAAATTTAAAACACCTTGTTTCACTCTCAATATTTACTAGTTAAAGTATGTATCATCTGTTCTTTAATCTGATAGAGTAAGTGGCAGGATATAGTAACTGGCAGGTGTAGGTCGTGCTCATAATTTTTTATTAAAAAATAGGAATGCTGACTGGAAAGTGATGTATTAGGATTCTAGGTGAGGATGAAAATGTAAAATATAGGATTAATATGATATCATGCTAAACCTTTGTGAACCCCTAGACTTGGAAATGATATCATTTATTTTTTAAGCAATTGAATCCATCTGGGTTCTACATATGCAAGTTCCATATTCTTCCACATGCGATTGGTTTGGTGCATCACTACCATCATTAAGTAATTCCTGGGGTGAATATGAAATATAGGATATCTTTTTAAACCTTCATGAACCCTTATACATGGAAATGATATAATCTACCTGTAAATATTTCTGCAAGGCTGATGCATTGTTGACTCTTGGGATTTCCATGAAGCTTTAGGTTGCACTGGAATTACTTTCTGATGCCAAAATGTAGATTTCCCTTACTGCATTAAAGCGTAAAGTATGTGTAATAAAGTAGCCACCTTGAATTGAACAAAAGATACATACTTGTTCAGATCATTATGAGGTAGTCACACAGCCACAATAAAATTCAGAAAAGGTTTAATTAAATTTATCATTATGGACCTGGCATTGAATTTTCTGTGGAAAAGAAAAAGAAGCATTGGTGAATCTTACTTGTACATGGATATCATGGCTGCGTACCCCAAAGAATGCAAATAATATACTGAAAAATAGATTAATAATTTTACCCTAACTAAACAACCACTCTAAAGATGCTTGCCAGCTCTATATCTGCCAATATCAGAGAATACATCTCCAACTGGATGTGCGCTCTGCGAGGACAAAAAACGAGTCCAAAGTGCCGATCTTAGGTGGTGACCTTTGGCTTTTGCATAGCCTTCGTCCCAAACCTTCTCCTCTCTGAACCTTTATAGTCGAGCATCTTCAAACCTTGACGTCGAGCCTACTTCGTCCCCTTAATTCATGTCGCTAGGGAGGCGGGAATAATGTATAATGGTGTTAATAGAGGCTTGACCATAGTTAAACAGCGAAGTAAAGGACAACCTTTGAGATATTTATAAATTTGTCTGAAGCTGGATAGAGTTATGGAATCTTTGGAAGAACGAACATATTTTACTGTTCGTTCATTTATGACTTAAGCAGTGTTCCTCTTGAAGTCTGTAGATTATGGTCGCATGGCTGAGATACTGGTACAAAGGGCAGCCTCTCCTGATGAATTTACTCGACTGACTGCTATTACCTGGGTAAGCATTATGGTGACATGATTCCAGGTGTTAAGTACTTTGCCTATTTATTAGTGTAAAATACTACATTTGCTTTATTTGCCATGAGGTTTACAGGCTTGTATCTACAGATAAATGAGTTTGTAAAACTTGGTGGGGATCAACTCGTACCTCATTATGCTGATATTCTTGGAGCAATTCTACCTTGCATATCAGATAAGGAAGAGAAAATTAGAGTCGTAAGTTGTGTTGTTGAAAGTTACCAGTGATTTGCTTTGATTTCATTTATGGATTCATAAGTTAAGTGCCTTGTGTTTTTTCATTTCATTGTGGTTCAACGTCTGAAAATGCTTATCTGTGTCAACTCCAGGTTGCTCGTGAAACTAATGAAGAGCTTCGGGCAATCCAAGCCGATCCAACTGAAGGATTTGATGTTGGGTCTATCCTCTCAGTAGCCAGAAGGTATTCTATCTGTGAACAGTTGATTTCGTATTGATTACACATGACCTTTCGTTTTGTTGAGGACACTTGTAAATTGTCATCATTGAACTTGATGACATAATTCATACGCAGGCATCTGTCTACTGAATGGGAGGCTACACGTATTGAAGCTCTGCATTGGATATCAACTCTATTAAATAGACATCGGACAGAGGTAATTAAACAAAATTCCGTTACATATTCTATTATTCAGGGAATGGAGACATGCTTGCCCGTGGACAATGATATTGTGTAATAGTTGGAATTGGATAGAGTTTTGAAGTTTGCTTCATGCTTGAATTTATGTGATGGAATATCCTTTTCACATGTGTTTTGAGAATTGAGGTGGCCTGTGCTTTTGGAGGTGGTTAGGAAATAATCGAGAATTCTTTTTGTGTTGTCCTTTTTTACAGATTTTAGTTTGAGAATCTCATGAAAAGGAATGTGCTTAAGATCTTGCTATTTATTGTTTAATGATGAGTAGTATTTAGGACTGAGTCTCTAGAATATTCTGTTGGACAGAAATACAGTAGATACATTGTCTTTTGTCTCCCTTTATGGTTTTCTTCCTTCCTCTTTTCTTGGATTTTTTGGATAATTCTTGTGTAAATGATAAACTTGTGCGGTATCATTTCTAGAAAATCACCTTTTTTGCATGGTACCCCAACGTCATTCAGAAGTTCACTCTAAAATTTCCTTACTAGGCTCTTTCCCTTTGTAATAGGTGTTCGATTATTAGCTTAATAGATTTGGTAGTTGCACAATTTTTTGTTACCGCATGCTTGGTTATTCATGAGCGCTTCTTTACTTTCTTATTTCACCAGGTTTTATCATTTCTGAGCGACATTTTTGAAACCCTTTTAAAGGCTCTTTCGGATCCTTCTGATGAGGTATTTTCTTGCACTCTAGATTTTTTTACCTACATGATCTTTTTCCAAGCGTCGTTGGGTATACTTAATAAAATGTTACATTTAAGCTAAAAAATTAGTATTAAAGTTTTTGCATGAAATTATACCATTTTGTTAACTACTCTAATCTTGTAGTTTCTACTTTTACATTGAAATAGCTTTGTAGGATCATAAGTAAAGTATGATCTCCTTTTTGTTTGTTCTAAAAATTTATTTCATGATTATTATGCTTAAGTTTCTTTTATTTGGCACTGGTGACACTAGTTTTATATCGACATCATGGGCGAGAAAATGCAAGATAACATTACACTACATGTTGTTTTAAAAATTGGCAGTAGGTGAGGTCTTTGCTGCATTTTGTTCCAGTGAAACTTGGAACTTTGGTATGTGTGCTTTTTGTAAATGAGTTTTACTCAGTAATTATGCCTCTCAATGCCTCTTCGGTTTGAATGTATTTTGTACTTTTAGATGTCCCGATTTTGTTATTGTTAGGTGGCTTGTTATCTATTGTGGGAGTTCTTATTTTTTGTCACTTGGGAATTTTTCATTTTCTTGTTATTATAACTATAATTTTAATTCTCTCTCAGGTTGTGCTTTTGGTGCTAGATGTCCATGCATGCATAGCCAAAGATGAGAAGCATTTTCACCAGCTCATCGTCTATTTAGTTCAAAATTTCCGGGTTGACAACTCTCTCTTGGAGAAGTGAGTCCTTTTATCTGAGTTAATGATTTTATCTTGATATTTTGTGTAGTGTAAGAAATCAATTTTGTTGTCTTGCAGACGAGGCGCTTTGATCATCCGCAGATTGTGTGTACTTTTAGATGCTGAAACTGTATATAGGAAGCTTTCCAATATACTTCAAGGAGAGTCTGATTTGGAATTTGCATCAATTATGGTTCAGGTATTATGTAAGTTCAAGCGTAGATAATAATTACATTTGGATTGAACTATAACCGATTGAGAAGTTACCTGAGAAGGATAATACTTCTTATAGATAATTTCTGGAAGTAAATAATCTCTGACAACCAATTTTTAAAAAGCAACTAACTGCTGATGAGCAACTTCTCATGGGTAACTTAATTTGTTCATTTCAAATACCAAAAGTGAAGTCCAAAATTGGAGTTAAACAAAAATTCCCTTCACATATGTATTTATCACATTTTGATTATTTGTTTTACCAAATGCAACTCTTTTGCATATGAAATCTGGATGATGGATCTCAGATTGAATGTGAGCTCAACAATACTCATTGTAACTGTTTAAGTTTTTTTTTGTTTTTTTTTTTGTTTTTTTNNNNCTTTGAATTTGATTTTGCTTACTTCATCCGAGTTGGCTAACCTTCGTAACCTCCTGAAAAAGTCCTTGTTCGATGCGGCTGCAAAAAACTTATTTCTCTCCTTGTACGCTTCATGGTGCCATTCACCAATGGCCATCATAAGCCTCTGCTTATTGGCTCAGGTAAAGAGGCTTGTGGTTGCTGGTTAATTGTGTTGTTTTTCAGTCCTTGTTTGTGTACTTATTCATTTGTTTTTTTGGCAATGTTGCTTTGTTTTTTGTTTTCTTGTTCGCATCATGTTGCAGACTTACCAGCATGCAAGTTCTGTTATTCAATCTTTGGTCGAGGACGATATCAATGTGAAATTTTTAGTACAACTGGATAAATTGATCCACCTGCTGGAGACTCCCACTTTCGTTTACCTGAGACTACAGGTGATTTTAGTGAACAAGTCTATTTCTTAACGTGGTTTAGTACTTTTTAGACTGCAGGTGGTTTAGTGCTTCCAATGGATACAACCTACATTTTACTTTGCTTTATATCAAATTTATCTTGCAGCTTCTTGAACCAGGAAGATATATATGGCTGTTGAAAGCATTATATGGTCTTCTAATGTTGCTTCCTCAGGTGTGTGGTTTTGCAGCTTGTTCAATGAACCATAGTTATTTTTTCCTTTCTGCTGAAATATCTTTTCTGTATTGATAATTTTGATTTCTACATGTTGCAAAAATGGAAATTTTGCAGTTCCTTATTATGTATCTGCTTTTAAGTTGATTTCCCTGGGCTTCTATCTTCAACTTTCCTCTTCAACAAGCATAATGTGTACTCTATCGATTGTGATTGAAGTTCACTAAATTTTATGTCTGAATATTTTCTTCAGAACTTGTGAAAGTACACTATATTACACTGTCCTATGTGTTATTAATGCAATATATTCACGATGTCCTTTTTTCTTTTAATACATTGTTTCTTAAACCTTGTTAGTTTTAATTTGCCAGCTTGAAGGAAATATTTATTGAACATAATTTATTATTTACTCATTCATATACTGTATATAGCTTGTTTATTATTTTATTAACCTATTTGATGCAGCAAAGTGTGGCATTCAAGATTCTTCGGACTCGGTTGAAAACTGTACCTTCGTATTCCTTCAGTGGTGAACAGCTCAAGAGACTGTCATCCGGACATGCTTTTTCTGAAGTTATAAATAACTTTGACGAGCTACACATTATGGAGGATGGTGAGTCGAGTGAGGATCACCGTGATGTGTACAATGGGATTAACTTTGCTGCGTCTTTACAGCAGTTTCAGCAAGTTCAAGGACAGCATCGAGAGCAGTCCAAGTCACATGGCCTTGCTCGTTGTAGTTCTACTTCTACAAAGGTTTTTAATACTTTATCAAAGCTACTTACTGTGCTTTTCGTAAAATTTTCTGCAATTTGTGCCAACCTTCAGTTGATATATGATGGAATTCGCTGATCTCATCAAATCTTATGCAATTGCATTCTTGTGTTACATATATATCAGAAATAGCCCAAACTTTATGTCCTAGTTATTTTAAACGTTGAGGGAATGATGTGATAGTAGGGTTTTCTGTGATGTTATGAAAAGTTGAAGGTGTAATTGTATCAGAAATACATTAGCTCCACCAGTGGCGTTTGCAAAATCCGAGGCTGTTTTAATTTAAAAGGGTGGTTTCTGTAAATGTATTTTTTTGTTATTTTTATTTATTTTTTTTTTTTTTGGGTTTTGGACTTTGGTTATAACCCCTAATTATTTAGTTTTGTATGAATGCTGTTTTTTCGCACTTGGTTTTAACCATGTAACACAATTTTCTTGTATGTTTAGGAAGTACAAAGACGAGAAGAATCTAAACAGCCTTTGCCAATGCCAGATTTGAGCAGACCTTCTTCAAGGTCTTCACGCAGAAGTCCCGGGCAATTACAACTCTAATTGTTTCGCTATATTCCATGGGTAACTAAATTATACAGTTATCGGCCCTGTGAGATTTTGGCAAGAAATTTGTAAATTGTATATTCCTGTAGCTTCTTGAATCGAACATTAAAATGCGATTGTGTGAGATGGGGCAGTGGAGTTTACTTAGAATCCTGGGATGTTGCTGAGGCATATTCTTTTGTGTTTACGATGTGAAGATGTACCCATGTGGTTATGTTGTTTTTATTGAAAAACCATGTGGGCAAATATAGATATTTGAGCTTAGGCTTGGGTAAAATTTTATTCTTGAATCATAATTCATCTGCTACACCATTGTAATAAATATATATATGATTGTTTGCCCAGTTCTCTCCTTATGTTTTCTCTCGTTCACTTTGTTTTTAATAGCTCGTGTATTTATTTTTTTTCTTATTTTTTATTTTTTATTTTTTACTTTTTTCTGGCCTACAACAGATATATTAATAACTTCAAAACTCAAGTACAATCGAGGTGTCAGTTGACACCAAAGGTACCAGAACAAAGCTTGGAGAACCTCCTTTGAAATAATACATGTGTTCAACGGGTATCAAACTCCAACAAGGAGATAAAAAAAATCACAAAAAAAAAAGAAACTTCATAAAAGAGAAAAACTCGAAGAAGGAGATTTGATGCGTAGTTGGATTTAACAAAACAAAAACAACGAAAGTAAAAAACACCACATAATAAATAATAAAATTAAAACTTCATTAATCCTAACTAGTGAAACAAGCAACCACTCAAACTGATAGTCGAGTCATACTCCGCAACATAGAACCACAACAAAAGCAATAAATTTATACTCCAGACTCGAAAATTGATGTCGAATTTGAATCGCCTAGATATATCTTGCCAAGAGACCATTCTCAATTGGGGTCCTGGTGGAGCCGTGGTGCTATTCTGGGGGCGGGACGTGACTCAATTGCTTGGCGACCTTGTTGGTTGGGCGATTGAGGCGTTGCTGCTGTTCGAAGTCGTCTCCCCTCTGTTCTCGGCTTTTGGGTCGAAGGGGTCGTCGCGTCCATTCTTCTGCCAGTGGTGTTGGTCGGAGTGGTGATGCGGCGATGCTGTGACTTCGGGCAGCTTCCAGGCGTTTATGGGGTTAGGGCTGGGGGGTGGCATTCTTTTGTCTGTTCGGGGCAATCTGGTGTTGTGGCCGTGGTGCGGGGTGGCTTGGTGTTGTTTCGGGGCTAGGGTGTCGACACCGTTAGGCAACCGAGTGGTTTGGGCAGTTTCAGGGTTGGTACATCTGGCTGCGGGATTCACAGTCGTCTTGTTTCCACTGGTTCGGTTAGGTGTCGCTACTTTGGAAGGGCTCGTTTAATTTTGTTGCTTTTGTTTTGTTTGGTAGCTTAGAGTTTTTGTATGTTATTTAGGTTGTGTGGTTGTTGTGTTTTTGGTTTGGGCAGTTGGCCTCAGTTTTGCCCGAGTGTAACCTTATTATCCTAATGGGATCCTATACTCGGGTATTACCCTGTTGGGGTCTTTGTATGTAGTTTTTAGTTGTTCCCGTGTTTTACCCTGTTTGGGTCGGTTATCTAGGCGGTCTTTTGACCTGTCCTCCCACTTTTCAGCTGTTGGCTGCTTGTATTCAGCTGTTAGCTGTTTGTATTCAGCTGGTGGCTGACCTTTTGCACATTTGTGCGCGTTATATAACATCTCTATCGTTTCGGAAAAAAAAAAAGAAAAAAAAGAGAC
>BKCP01004417.1:582822-655042 GCA_008636005.1 Striga asiatica | reverse complement strand
AGGAAGTTTTCTTTTGGGGAGGAGAAAAGAGCGAAAGGGGCTTTAGCTCGTTGTTCTCATTTGCATTTTCTTTCCACATCCTGTGCTAATGTGGCAAATTAGAGATTTCATGTTAAGGTTAAACATTTTGAAAGTGTATTGTTATGTATCTTAACACACTATTAGGATTCAAAATCCAATGTTAGCACATTTTTTTTGGATTTTTCAGTATAGTGAAGAATACAATTATCTTACAATTTTTTATTTACATTAACATTTTTAAAGATTAAAGTAAAGATGATTTGGAATATGCAGTAAAGGTTGACAGAAAACAAAAAAAGATAGGCATTCTGTTGTTGTTTTAAGTGTTGTGGTCGATGAGAAAGGGACTTCAAGTTTATGGTAGTTGAGAATGATAAGTTGACATGAAGTGGTTAATGTGAATCTTCCCAACTCTCACTTAGGAGAGCTCTGCACTGACTGCGAAATTACGGGTGTGTTTGTATACAAATATATTTATCCAAAATGGGTTAATTTTGGAAAAAGTGGTGTGGTTAGTTGTTAGTGAGATTTTGATTTTATATTAAAATAATATTTAAATAAAATAATTAAAGTTGATTTGACGTAAAAGTATGAGAGAGATAATGTGAGGTGATACTTAGTTAAATTTATGTGAGTGAATGAATAGTAAATTAAAGTTGATGTAATGTGTAAGAATGATTGGTTGATATTATTTAATTATATTGAATTGAAAATAGTGGAATTGAGTTAAAGTTTGATTGATTAGAAATTGAATATGGATTGATAAAATTTGTATACAGACACACGTAGTTGCTACCATTTCTTTCTTTTTCCGTTTTGGAAAAATCGTCCAATCCATGTAGATGTTAAAAAAAAAGAAAAAACTCCGATTAAACCATCTTCTTCCCAAAAGCATGTGACGACACCAAGTTGTGTGTTCCACTATTCTTCCCTTTTGGGTTGATTGTATGGCTTATTGCCTATCTTTTTGTACATTCTCTGAGTAATAGAATCTGCTGTTTCGATAAAAAAATAAAATAAAATCCCATTTTCCATTTCTTTAAATTACTTCGTCTTTTCTCTCTCTATGAGTATTTCCTTTACTTTCTAATATCACGTTCACGCCCCACCTTTCTCACCAAGTTCTCTCGTATACACATTTAATGGTTTTATTTGTTTTTCATAATATTAAATAATTTTTAAATTTATTTTATTTACCATAACTTTTTAAGATTTATTTAGTTTTTATTATATATGATTTTTACGTTTCGTTTACAATTTACAATTATGTTTGAAATAATTTACTGGGTTTATTTACTTGTAATTTCTATATATGATATACCATTATTGAGAAATAGATAACAACACTACCTATTTGAAAGATTTGTACCTAAAATGGAAAATGATCATATTTCTAACCAAAAAAATAGAGATGCATATACATTACATAAGTCGTTCAAAATAGAAATAAGAATCTTGGAGCATCTCCAACTATGAGCATGAATTGTATTATATATGACAATTAAATAGATGGTCTGTCATCCACGTGGAATAAATAGATGTTCTAGTTCATAAGAAGTCTCCAATGGTTTACTGATGCAACTAAGTATCTTCATATTATATTATCCATTTATTGTAGTTCTCGCATTTTTTTTTTCTCTCGTAGCAGTTACTCTCTTTTTCTTCAACCAATGCGTTTTTTAAATTAAAAGGAAAAAAAATAAGTGGAAGGAAAAATATAACTCATCATGTCTAAAAAGACTTCTACATGTAGAACTACTTCTACATTTTATTCATTCTCTTTCTTGCCACATCATTATGAGTAGAATCTAGACATTGACGGTTGAAGATATTTTTTATATAACTTCTTCCATATTTCTACAATTAACAGTCCATTAGAGATGCTCTTATAGGCCATTTCTCAACTAGAAACAAACCATGATGCCGATGAAAAATTAAAATATTCTTCCATTAAAATACTTGAAAAGAATAGAAGCCATAACTTGAATACAAGAAATATATATATTGATGATTGAAAGTATGACTGCTGTTTTCAATCAACATTTATGACTGCTGTAAAGAGTTTCTTCACGTCTGGTCAATTATTGAGATATTGGAATAATGCTCTCCTGGCTTTTATTCCTACATGTTCAAATCCAAGCTCTACATGTTTAAATCCAAGCTCTCTGATCCAGTACAGACCCATTAGCTTATGCTTGGCGGTTTACAAGCTTATTTTAAAATCTTAGCTTCCAGGCCGAAAACTTGTCTCCACAGTTGCATTAGCTCTACTCAAAGGGTTTTTATTCTTGATAGACAGCTACTTGATAATGTAATTATTGCTCATGAAGGGTTCCATTACTTGTACAGACAAAGATCAGGGAATCATTGTTTTATGGCCCTAAAATTAGACATGTTGAAGGCATATAGGGTTGAATGGAGATGTGTGAGTTCATTGATGCTTAGGATGGGCTTTGATGTTATTTTTGTCAAATGGATTATGTTTCGTGTGTCTACTGCTTCCTTCTCTTTCCTAGTTAATGGTGCTGCTTTGAACTTTGTTCATCCAACTAGAGGTTTGAGGCAAGGGGATCCTATATCTTCTTACTACCTTATAGTCACTGAAGCCTTGTTTGCTTTAATTAACTCTGCTACTTTGGGTGGTATTTTCAGAGGGTTAAGATTGGTCAAAGATGGACCCCTTCTAACTCATCTTCTTTCTTTTCAATGATTCATTGGTGTTCTGTAAGGCAGAAGTAGGGCAGGATGTTTTATTGAATGATATCCTGGATACTGGTCAAAAAGTGAATTTGTCAAAACCAACTGTGTTTTTTTAGTAAGAACACTAGCAATTCTATAAAGGCTTACATTTGTGAAGTGCTTGTGGAGTTAACTTATCTTCTTCTACAAGATATCTTGGGCTTCCTTTTGGCATTGGGAGATCAAAGTGAGAGGCTTTTGATTTTGTGCTGCAGTCAGTTAGAAATAGGTTGGTTAGTTGAAAGAACAAGTTTTTATCAAGTGCAGTCAAAGAAGTTTTAATTAAAGCTGTGATTAACTCTCTCCTAGTGTTTGCCATGTCTTGTTTCAAGCTCACTGCAGGTATTTGCAAAGAGATTGCTCAGCTCAGTGTCATTTCTGGTGGAGCAAAGGGGATGATCAATCTATGGGTATGCACTAGAAATGCTGGAACCTCCACATTATGCCTAAGACAAAAAGGAAAGCTGGGTTTTCAAGACATTAGATTGTTTAATGAGGCACTCATTGTGAAGAAATTATGGAGGATATCCACTCAGCTTGATCTTCTTGTCAGCAAAATCCTTAAGAGCAGGTATTTCCCCAATACTTCTATTTTTGAAGCTATTAAAAAATCCTCCTCTTCCTGGCTATGGAATTCCTGGGTTGAGGTGCTACCTGTGTTCAAAATAGGTTTCTGGAAGGAAGTTAGATCAGGTAGAAATACAAGGATGGTTGGGTGCATGGGTTGGGTGTTAGGCCTCCAAGACTAATTAGTAGAACTGACCCCTCTTCCCTTTGGGTCAGTGACTTATTGGATGTGTCAAGGAGACATTGTAATGAAAGTTTAATTAGAAGGTTATTTTCTGAAATTGACAGCAATGCCATTCTTGACATATATACTATCAACTCTAGAAAAGAAGATAAATGGAGGTGGGCTTTGAGCAAGAAGGGATTATTTTCAGTTGCTGACTCTTATGCTTACTTGGTAGAAGAAAAAGTGAAGCTACTTGACATAGCTGGGGGAAGTAACTCATCCAGTTTGGACTCGATGATGAGGGGAAGAAGTTGGAAGATGAAAACAAAAGGGAAAATAGAACACTTCATCTGGAAGCGTTTTACTAGTGTCTTCCCACTTAGTTTGAATTTGAATAAGAGAGGTATTGATGTTGATGCCATATGTAGAGTGTGTGAAGAAGTTGAGGAATCTATTGAACATGTATTTCTTCATTGCAGCAAGGCCAGGAGAGGTTGAAGATTGGCTCCACTTTCTTGGAATGGGATTCACTTAGAAGGAGGTACCTTTAAACAATGGTGGTGGCAAGTGTGTGCTATTGACAAATCTGAAATCTTTAAAGCTAGAATACAATTGTTGACCTTCATTTTGTGGTGGCTTTTAGAGGTCAAGGAATATGTGGATCTTCAACTCAGAGAACTTGCCGGAGACAATGATCATTAACAGGGCTATGCTGGAATGAAGTGAATTCTCGGATGTGCATTACCTTCTACTTCTCAGCTTTGGGAGTAGTCTGTGATGCAGCTGCGACTCTCTTGTTCAGTGTTCCTCTGGGTTTTGTCTTGCTTTTTAGTGCCTTTGTTTTAGTTGTCTGAGTTTGAGGTCTTTGGTTGTGTTGTTAGGGTTGTGTCAAGTCTCAGGTGTGTGTACCTGCTTGACACTCCTTGGTTTTTAGGCTTGTGTAGGCCACTCTGTGTAGTGGTCCTTCCAGTTTTTCTACCTGCTGGTAGGGGTTGACGTTGTACTCTAAACTTGTTTATGTGTTAATGAGTATTTTCTATCGTTGAAAAAAAAAGACAATAAGTTTCTTTATTTTTTTTATTTTTATTGATGGTTAACAAATACCCTCGACAATAGGTAAACAATTCTCTCTCCCTCATGTACCCTAAATACCCAATTTATCTCCAGTCGCTGTGCTTCTTCATCGAGTGTCTTCCCCGGCAAGTATTTATTGTGTTTTTGTGCTTATTTTCGTGTGTTTTCCATGCTTGAGTCGAGTCTTTTTAGGTTTGTCTTAGTGTCGACTGGTCAATTTTATCGTGTTTTGTGTATTTTTGCATTCCTTATGTGTTTTTGTGTTTTGCCGTATTTTTCTTGTCTTTTTGGTGTTGATTATATCCATTTTGCCGAGCTTGGGAAATCGAGTCGTCTGAGCCGACTGAGTCGCCCCAAGACCTGTCCGAAACATGATCAAGCCATCTTCGAGCCATCCCGGCCCATGTCCGAGTCAAGAACCATACCCATGCCCGTGCGCCTCCCCGCGCCTCGAGCATCTGCCCAAACATCCAGCCCACGCGCCATGACACTCACCCGCGCGCCTGCATACTCGCCCATATTACGCCAGGCGACCTGAAGCACTTGCCTTGAATTTTTTCGGGTAGACCGACTTTCGCCCGCGGCATGGAGCACTCGCCCGGCATTTCGCCGGGCGGACTGACATTCGCCCGAGGTCATATGGAGCACTCAAAAATCCGGGCGAAAATTGGGCGATTGTGAAATTTTAAATGTGTGTGTTTTAGTGTGTGTTTGTGGTGTAGCTATAAATAGACATCGTGCTTTGTATTTTTGGACATCACCCCTCATTTCCTAACTTTTAAGTTGGGAAATCCTCTCTATTATCTCTATTTTATTTTTATGTTTTGGTTTGGAGATTGATGACTCAATTTTTCTGGCGAAATTCCGGCAATCTTATTTTTGATCAAGACTCGAGTTTTACGCACTATGTTCGTCCGGACATGTGATAGGAGAGTAAGTACCTTGCTTAGGGCTTACTACTTCGAGTTTGTTTTTCGATTTACGTGTTTATGCTCGATTCTAGGTCTTTGTTTTATCTTCATTGCTTGCTTACGTGTGTTAGTGTAATGCCCCATTTATTTGTGGTTTATTTGAAGTATTGTTGTTATCATTATTATTATTATTATTATTATTATTATTATTATTATTATTATTATTATTATTATCATCATCATTGATGTTTATTATTATTGTGATGTTATTAATATTAATATTGAGTGCCTAATATTAATTGCCTAAATGTGATTAAATGATAAATTGTCTAAATGTCTAAATAGTTTTGTGATTAATTATTAAATGCGTATTAATATATATGTAAAATATATTTATTATTCGGTTTATTTTAACGTGCGTTTGAGTTTATATCGAGCCCGAGAATATTCACGCGAATCGAATCATTTTATTTTGGCAAATTAAATCGAGAGTTTGAGCCCGAGAGAACCGTATGTATTGAACCGGTGCCCCGGCCCACAATAGCCCGCGACCCGAGTTGGGCCCGGCCCGACAGATTTTCCTCCCTCCTTATTTTCACGCGTGATGTGTGTGCGTGTGAGATTTTCTTGTGATTAAAGAAAAGTCAAACCTAATTTTATTTGGGTATATATATACAACTTTTGTATCCATCTCCTTCTCTGAACATATTTTACGCCGCAGCCTTCTCCTAAATTGTGATTTGTCGACCATCATCGTGATCCCATCATCGTCCTCATCTCGTTTTCCTTTCTTTTCGGTTCCTGATTTTTCCCAACGTACAACCCTATACGATCACCATCTCATCACCAGCGTCCATTCATCTCGCTCAGTCCTTCGTCATCACCATCGTCTTCATCTTCGGTGCCCAGTAACCCTGCAACCATCTCCGGCGACCGGCCACCACACTCCGGCGAGTTCTTCTCCACGAATTCCCCTGCTCCTTCGCACGCCGTGAATCAACCGCTGCAGTCCGGCGACCCACCACCGCGCGCAGGCCCCGTCTCCGCCTGCAACTCCTCCTCGCCGGTGAACCACTGCTCCTCCGAGAGCAGCACCTCAGCCTCGACGTCCGACGACCGGCGACCTGCTCCTCCTCGCAGCAGTAAGCCTCCTCACGCCGTGAACGACGCTCCTCCGCGAGCCGCTATCGCCACTGCCTTTCCTCCGGAGATCTCCCCGCCTCTGGCGCGACCCTCTGCCGCAGCCAGCAAGCTCCGGCGACCCACGCAGCGCCCTCGGCGAGTCTCTTCAGCCGCTGCTCCTCTTTCCGGCAAGACGCGTGGAACCGTCGAGCTTGTCGCCTTATACCGTCGTGATTTGCCGTCGAGCCCATTCGGACCTTTCTCGTTCGTTTCCCGAGAACGGTATCGAGTCTCCA
Source organism: Striga asiatica (assembly GCA_008636005.1). Classification (NCBI taxonomy): domain Eukaryota; kingdom Viridiplantae; phylum Streptophyta; class Magnoliopsida; order Lamiales; family Orobanchaceae; genus Striga; species Striga asiatica. The sequence goes on along the minus strand of BKCP01004417.1, from coordinate 648,146 downwards.
CTTCTCGTTTAGTTATTACATGAATAATATTATGTTCGGTTGTGCCTAACGTGTTCGTTGAATTGTTATGCGTGTTCGAATTGTTCGTTGTGTATTTATATTCGTTATTTTATGTGAAACTCGTCGATTCGTACGAATCGAACGAGAACTCATCGTAAGTGATTAGTTGCTGTGGATTTAGGATCCTAGGATTGTTACGAACACAATGGCGTTGGCCTTGTGTCGATTGGAGGTGTATATTTGCCGTTATGATTTTTCGAAGTTTATATTGTCTGTTTTGAATGTAAAATTCACTATAAACTGAATACTAGTCCGATTTCCTTGAAAATTTAGGAGCTTTTTGATGAATATGTAGCTGCTGTAAAAGTTTCGTGATTTTTAAAGGTGTTTAGCTATTTTTAAAAATTAATTTATTTTCTGTTCAGTTTCTTGTAAAATGCATAATTAATTGTGTAGTGTTTTTTTACGGCCAATTTTCGGTTATGTTATGTTTCAGGCTTGATTATGTGTTGTGTAAATTTCTTAGAATTTTTGAACTAGCTTTGATAGGGTTAACAAATTATTTAGTGATTCTGTCCGAAATTATTTTAATTATGATAAATTTTTCTAAAGTTGAAAAATTCTGAAAATTTGTGAAGATGCTGATTATATGATTTTTAGCATACTGTAAAAAGTTTAGAATTTTTGGAGTTCATTTGTGATTAGTTCTGATATAATTGTAATAATTGGCTGATTGTGTTTTAATTTTATTAAACTGTTATTCTCAGTGTTGAAGGCTGGCAAATTTATGTAATGCTTTTCATATGCTGTAGTATTTGAGATAAAAATTTCATAGCCTGAATCATCCATTATCATGTGCTTTTAATTTAAACTTGTTTTTGTTGAAAAACTTGTTTGAATTTTATAAAATTGGGTTTAATGAGTTTGAGGTTGAAACTTGGTGTTTTTACTAAATTCTGGGAGGTGAATTTTATGTAAAATTTTCAGAGCCTAACTCGTAGGTTTGATATTCCTTTTATTTCAAGTGTGAATTTTGACAATTATTTTAATTGGTGATTTTTGGTTAAGTGTTGGTGATCACATCTCGTTATGAGTTATCTGTGACTCGTGTGATTGTCTTTCATTTGCGATTATGTGAACTCGAATATGTGTCTTGATCGAGTCTAAGTCCTATTGTTCCCATATCCACAGAACTTCACGAACCACTTGGTCGAACCGAGTTCGGCTAAGTCAATTTGTGAATTTTCTACATAGGTCTAGATTAAAGTGTTGACTTTAGTATCTGGACTTAATGTAGGTGCCTAGAGGTGTTAACCTCGCCTCATCTCGAGATTTGTGATTTGGACTGTAGTTGTTATCATGTGGGTACATTTATGATGTATTCCATATTTATCGCACTCATTATTTCGTGTAATGTTTTCTTTTAAAAATTATTGTATGCATGAGAACTCTAGTCTAAGTGTCCCGAACGATAGTGCCTTTGACGAATGCATAACAGTGAGAGGTCACCTGCCCGTTGTATCCGGGAGGAGACGCCTTGATCCGTGTGAGTTTCGGGGGGGAAAAACATCTCCACTGTCTCCTAGAAAACATCCATGATCCGTGAGTAGTTCGGGGTGGGGGAAATTTTCCAGTTACGGCCTTGCCGATGTTTGGTCGGAAGGTTGTTGTATGTACATAGGAGGTTTGCGATAGGGCCGGGTAGGGGGTTTAGGCTATGAATTCTATGCATACGGATACTGATACTGTTTACTGTGATACTGCTTTTTAAAATAATTATACGGGATAATTGTGCGATAATGGTGAGCTTGTTGGTTGCTCACCCCCATTATTTTTCTTTGTTGTGTCTTCTCTTCCTTTGCTTTAGGTTGAGACGAGCTGGAGGCGGTGGCGTAAGGACGAGCGAGATGGTGGTCATAAATGGATGTGTCTGTTGCTTCCGCTTGATTGTATCAATGTATTTATGAATAACTACTTGTTTTCGTTTTGGATTATTAATGCTTCCGTTGAATTTGGATTATTTATGTTCCCGTTGAAACTATGGTTTATGTTAAACGTTTTGGATGATGTTGAAACTTGAATAGGTTGGATCAATATGATAAATATTGGCTTATACGTGTGTAGGATTTGTCTATGTGTCATAATTGTTTAAATGTTGCCAATAGCTAAGTAGCGCCTGTTGAGTTTGAAGTCTTGAAATGACTTTAAAAAAGAAAAACTCAGATTTTTAATAAATAAATTCGCTAAATCTTTAAAAATAAAACGGGGCATTACAGTTAGGAATTTAATACGTGCTTATCTTGTATAAAGGTCTCGACTTTGCTCAAAGCGTGATGACTTAGTGTAGAAAACTCGTATTAGATTACCTAGGATCACTTTGCTCGCAGGTTTTCTCTTGTTTGTTTTCATTTTTTTCAGTTTATGGATACTCCGTGCAACCAAAGTTCCGAACTTTCTTCCAAACCTTTCATTTTCCATCATTTGCTCTTAGAATCTTAGTTTAATTTCGTGCAAACCAATCCCTTCAAGCGAGTAGAGTGTTTAGGACCCTATTTTCGGTCATGTAAAGTGACGAGTAGATAGTAAATGAAGCTTCGAATAGCCTTCCTTTGTGAACGACCCGAGTCTGGGTAGCTCGGTTTCTATCCACCCCCAAGAAACTATAAACAAAATGGCGCCGTTGTCGGGAAAGGTGAGTAGGACGCCAAGTTTACTATCTAGTTGTCGTTTGTTTACGTGTTTTTCTTACTTTTAGTGGATTTTGCTTGATTTTGCGTGCTTCTCTTGTTTATCTCCTTATTTGCGATTTCTCTTGCTTTTTGGTATGTGTGCTCTTGTAAATATGGAGCGTGCTAGTTGTGTTTTGTATTTTTGTTTTCTTTGCCTCATGTGCCTTTGGGTTGTTTTATCGTTCTTGTGCAAGGTACTTTGCTTGAGGAGCTCTGATGGATCTGTGTTGGTATTCTTATGCCGGAAGCTCGTCTTGTGGATACACCGACAATTATGAAGAGGAGATGTACCCGTATGGATAGCCGCCCCATCCGTATTTGAGCTATTCACCTTCTTATTCGTATGACGAATACTCTACATCCCAGGGATATGGCCCGAGCCATTCTTACCAGATATCCCGACCCGATTTTGGTTATTTCACTCTGGGTCACGATGAGACGCTTCACTACTATCTTTTACCTTCCGATTATTGTGATGCAACACCTCCACCCGAGTCGACTCGAGAAGCTTATCGAGTCCGTTTGGACGAGATTATAGAGAAATTGGAGAAGTGCAATCAATCCCTTCGCGCTTCAATGGCCCCATGTTCGACAAAGAAGGAACCGAGTCTTACGCTCCATCCTCTCCATCATATGAGCACCAAATGGTTGGCCAACCGTGTACATCGAGGACCGAAGCTTCATTTCCAACAATGGTTGTGCCTTTTGAACGTCATCGAGAGGTCTTGACGAGCACACAAGAGACACTTGCGAGCCTAATGTCGATTGTTGAGGAGTTTCATAGTTGGAGTTGTATACCTATTCCATTTGTTCTTCAAATCACACTCACGAAGTTCGACACTACCGTGGTCTATTTTCCTGATTTGGATGCTTCACACATTCCGCTCGGTAGATATTATTCTCTATCGGCGAGAGTTATTCGAGAGACCACTCAATTAGAGGGCAAATTCTGAGCTATGGTGGATAGGTTTACCTCGTTGAAAGAGATGGACTTCACTATCATTAATGATGGAACGCAATCTGTCGACACGAGTGATGACATTGGTGAGTTGATTGTTAAAGAAATTTCCTCTCTTGACGATCCAGACATGCATTCTACGCTAGGTATGTCAAACCTCTCTTTCGGTGATTGTGCTTTGAGTTCAATTTCTATTGTCAAGAGCGAGTTTATGGATTCGGGAGTTGATATGGTGTATGGTATGGGGTAAAGTTCATTTGAGGATTCGATTGCGCCTAACAGATGTGATAGTGCTCTGGAGGATGATTTTGAGGAGGAAGATGAGGTAATTCGAGATGTTGAGGATGTTGTTGTGGAGGACTCCGAGCTATTATGTGATGTCATGGACCCGAAGTTTGCATTGGTTGATGATTCAAATCGTGATGTTGAGTATGAAATGGTTCCTATGTCCTTTGAGTCGTCGTTTCGTGTTATCAAGGATCATGACTATTTGGACGAGTTTAGTGGTTTACGGACGTTCTCTCGATGCTTGAGATCAATGAGTACACATCCAAGATGATGCATATGATGATCAGGATTGATTCGACGTGCTCCACGGACATTTTCGTATACCCGGAGGTCGAGTATGGGGCCTTGGTTCGTAAAGAATTATCTCTTCTCTTGGTGGTTGTCGATATCCGTGCTCGATTTCATAAGAACTCGACCACGAGAGCTTATTTGGCCCGCATTTGTTCCGTGCTACCGTCTCGTCTACTTTTGAAGAATACAAAGGCGTGGCACGATCATCATATCTTTTTGGATCCCGGTTGATTTGGTTTGTGGACGTCGAGCTCAAGACAATAAAATGAGTGCTTCGTGGGAGACAACCCACGGTTTTTACTTTTTTCTCGTATTTTCCTTTTTTATCGAGAATAAATAGTCCCGCAAATCACACGACACACGAGACTTTCAAAGAAGAAGATGGGATTCGAGGCAAAAATCGAGCGAAATTGGTGCTCGAAAGTTGAGTTGAAAATTGGGTGCGAAAAAGTTGGAAACATGCCTAAGTGTGAAAAAATGGCCCTAGGCCTGCACTGGCCCGAGGAGGCCCGCAACACTCACTGGGCGTGCCAGGTCCGCTAGGCAGGCGCCCTGGAAATTCGCCGGGCGTGCCAGCTCGCTGTGCGGGCGCGCGAGAGAGGCTCGTGTCCAGAGCCTACAGTCCGTCAGGCGTGCGTTCCGCCAGGGCAGGCGCGCGCAGTTCCGCCGGGCGTGCCATCTCGCCTAGGCAGGCGCGCGCATTTCCTCCGAGCGTGCCAATCTACCTGGATAGGCGCAGTGATATCGGGCAGAGCCCTAAGTTTCGAGTAGGGGCTATGTTTGTTTCGTAGGGATCGAGACTGCGAAGAATGAGAGTGTAGTGGAGTTAGACCGACTGCATGGGGAACCATGTCGATCGTTTCTAACAGAGACGCACGGTATGTGATGAGATCGTAAATAAGTTTTCAACGTGACCCGGGCACGAGACTGAAGCTTGTAGCTATGTATCGGCCCTAGAAGGTCGGAGAAATCGGAACATGCTGTCAATACACTGGAAGACTGGTGGGGGTCTTGTGTGTGGGTAGATGCACTACCATGGGTAGGTACGCTGGTAACGATGGTTATTGAGCGATGACCTCGATAATGCCGTACGAGATTTGGATATGCGATAGAAAAATATGCGAATGTGTTTTGTATAATTATTAACTATTCGTCTGATTTGGATATGCATTATACGACAAAATATCGCATAATTGTTATTTACGCGGTTCATTTGGATGTGCGATTTTTATACCGCATATAGTTTTGTGAGTGGTGGGGGTGAAAAAGAAGTTTTTTGATGTGACAATGTGTAAAAGAAAAGTGCATGTATATATATGACTGTAAAAGTAATTCGTTCATATATATATGTGTATATGTATAAAAGAAAGAAAATATATTCTCAAAATTAAAATAAAAAGAAATAAAGACTAAAGTACAAACTAAAATAAACTCCTGATTTAACTTTTTCTATCTAATGGATGAGTAGATAATAATCCATTATAATGAAATCAAATTTCGGTAATTAGTTTACTCGAACAATCCACCACACGAGTTGTAGCGTTTTTTTTTTCTTTTTTTCATTTTAAAGAGACAAAAAGATAGGGTAAAGGGATAGCAAAGTTTGTCCACTTTGTAGGGTTTATTGCACCAAATCCCCTTGTATTATATGAAATCTGCGCGTTTTCCCCTGGTATTTCAAAAATTGCGTCAAATCCCTCTGTATTTAATGTTTCAATGCACACTCGCCCTTGTAAGTTAACGGCGTGACTTTTAATGCTGACGGCGTTACTTTTCGCTGAAATTACTATTATACCTTTACTTTATCCTTAAATTTACCATTATACCCTTATTGTCATATATGATGACTTAAAAATGAAATCCCAAAGGTGGGGATTGAAGCCACTACCTTTGGGTTATAAAAAGCCACCTTCACCAACTGGGCTACTTGGTGTTTTCTTATTAATGTGACTTTGTTTATTTATATCATAACATATAGCGGAACTAATATAATAATTAAGTATATGGATTCTAATTTATAAATAATATAATAATTATGATTGCTAGAATTGGGAGATTTATAACGTAAGAGAATAAACAGACCGAGAGGTTGATAGGACCTTGCAAGAGAACGAAAATCCTAGGAACTTATGGGAGTTAGTTGTTCATCTTGAGACCGAGAGGAGATAGATAACAATTAATATCTACGATTTGACTTGTTCGAGAGAAAGGTTTGAAATCAATTTAGCGATTATCTCTACGATTGGTAAAATTAAATAAGGTTTGTTTGAATATAAACGTTTCATGAATTAATTCCGAGGAACGCTTAGCCTAGAATCTACCTTTTGTTTCTTTATTTATTTTTATTTATTTAGATAAATTAGTTTTTAGTTTAATTCTTAGTTTATATTCATCATTCAATTCACTAGTCTAAATAATATTTAATCGTCGTTATTTTAGTACTTAATTAATTTAACTACAATCTCTGTGGAATACGACCTTGCTCGCCACTACCTATAGCTACGCCGTACACTTGCGGATAGCGAAAATAATTAGCGAACATTTATATATTTTTTAAATATGTAAGAAAATATAAAAACTAAATAAGTGAAATAAAAACAAATCATATATTATATATAGAAGTATCATTTTATTTTATAATAAATAAATTTAATTTAATTTAATTTATTAGTTTATTATAATTAATTTTATTTTATTTTGTTTATATATATTATGTTACTTCATTAATAAAAATATTTATATTTATATTTATTTTTTTATTTTATTTAAACGTATATTATCATTAATTTTTATATTAAATAGTAATATATTCATTTATTATTTTCAAACTTCATATTTAATTTAATTTTTTATTATTTCATTTCAATTAAATTTTATTATAATGATTTAGTTTGTGATTATATTATTTTTTATTTTTGTTTGATTAAGTTTTCCTCTTGTTCCTGTTGCTTTAAATAAATGTGTGTTAATTTTGTACAATATAATGATGCTGGCACAGTGGTTGAAAGCTTGGCTAGTGATGTTTTGACCCAAATTCGAATCCTATGAGGAGCAGCCAAGCATCAATTTTTGCCCAACATGCAAGGGGCAAAATAGTAAATTTCAATTTTAAAATAAAAAATATATGAAAAAATTGAATAATTGCCGCATTACATGAATGTGTGCTACACGCGCTGTGAAGTTGGACAGAGAGGGGGGATTCGTGCAAAAGTTAGTTAATACGAGGGGGTCTGACGCAATTTTTAAAATACCAGGGAAAAACGCGCAGATTTCATATAATATAGGGGGATTTGGTGCAATAAACCCCCACTTTATATGTAGGGAATCTTTTATTATAAAATATAATTTTTGTGTATCTAAATTAGTTAATTTCCTTTTTTGAGTTGCTTCATTAGATTAGTTGTGAATATTGGATTTGAGTATAGTTTCCATATAATATTAATTTGTAGGCCTTATTTAGCTCCTTCTATTCCTCAATAAAAACAATAGAATAGGACAAGAAGTCTGTCAGTTCAACAACACCAAACAAGAGCGTATTCTTTTGTGTTTGTGTGAGTTTTCTTTTGTGTCTTGTGTTTTGGTCATGATCTCGCCGGCATCCAGGTGTTGTCTCTCCGGTGAGTTTTCAAGTGGCATCAGAGCTACTCGTACCTAGGACCATGAGTGGTAAGAAGAACGTCGAAGGCTCCTCAAAGGATGGCGTTGTGATTTAGCGAGTGATTCGTGAGGTGAGAGGCAGGAGTAGCTATTTCATTCTCACTAAGACCAATTACTCTGACTGGGCGTTTCTGAAGGTCAAGTTAAACTCCAGGGCTATCTGGAGCGTGATCGAGGATGGTGATGCCGATCCACAAGAGGAAATGATGGCGCTTGATGCCTTGTGCGGTGCGTGCCACCAGAGATGGTACCGACGATCACAAAACAAAAAAAATAAAAAAAAAAAAAAAAAAAAAAGACGGCGAGGGAAGCCTGTGACGCGATTGCGACCATGAGTGTTGGGGGACAACCGCGTCAAGAGGTTGACAGTGCAACACCTATGTCAAAAATTCGACCTTGCTGCCTTTTAAGATGGCGAAACTGTTAAGGAATATGTGTTGCGCCTGAATGGCATGGCGGCACTCCTTGCCATGCAAGATGCAGGATTGACGGAGAGCGAGATCGCCGCAAAAATACTTCGTACCCTGCTGCCGCAGTTAAAGAAGACCTCAGTCGTGATCAAGACACTGCTTGACGTATGAACATGACGGTCGTCGAACTGACTGGGCAACTGAAGGAGACATATGAAGTGTATGAAGAAGCTTCGGCTTCTATACGGCATGAGGGCAAACTATACCTTAGGTAGGAGGAATGAGACACACGACTAAATAAGCGCAATGCAGAGAACCATTTTGGGAGCAGCACGAACAGAGGAGGCATGCACGGGCGTGTAGGTTCGTCGTTTAGCAGGCTGTCACATTCAAACCAGCCCGTCCGCGACAAATGCAAGCATTGCGAGAAGAAAGGGTATTACACCCGCGATTTCCCGTTGAAGCCTAAGAAAGAACATGCCCATGTGGCGTAGGATGAAGAGGAGGCGCCACTCATGCTCGTGAAGTCCTCTACCTCTCTGTCCCCATCGCTACCACCAACCTCTGAGGGCGCTGGTGCTTGCTTCTTTAACACTCTAGGATAGCTATGGATCTGGAGCGATCTAGCCGGATCGAGTTCCCAAATCGAGATTAGTGAGGAGAAAGTGTGCGCCCACCTAGACGAGAAAAATGAGTGATAGGCTAAAATCTGGGTCCTGAACAACGGCGCCACCAACCACATGTCCAGATCTAGGGCCGTGTTCTTGAAGTTAGACATGGTAGTGCTCGACACCGTGCGGTTTGATGATAACTTAGTGGTGTAGATCAAGGGCTAAGGCACCGTCGTGTTCACGTGCAAAAACGGCAAGGTCCAGTCGTTGTCCAGCGTCTACTTCATTCCTAGCTGACAACGAACATAATCAATCTCGAGCAACTAGACGAGGGTGGCTACAAGGTCAACATCAAAGACATGATTTTAAGGTTCAGGGAGCCTGACGGAAAACTTTTGGTGAAGGTAACGCGGGTGGCCAACCATCTGTACGAGATACATATCAAGATGGCACATCTATCATGCTTGGCGGTGCACTGGTGCGACAGCGTGATGGCGTGGCGCTGGCATGAGCATTTTGGCCATGTCAACATGGCGGAACTTAGGAAGCTAGCTCGGGAGGAGCTGGTGCATGGCCTACCAGAGATTGGGCAGGTCGACCAGCTGTGCGATACGTGCCAAGCCGGGAAGCAGAGACAGAGTTTGTTACCAGAGCAAACAAAGTACCATGCATGACAGCGTCTCGAGCTGGTGCATGGTGACTTGTGCGACCCTATCACGCTGACGACACCTAGAGGAAACACGTACTTTCTACTGATGGTGGCCAACTTCAGTAGATACATGTAGGTAGCCACGATTCCCTCAACAGGTCGTGCCTCGACTGCCATCAAAGAGGTTCAAGTGCGGGCGGAAGGCAAGTCTAGCTTCAAAATGAAGGCACTCCGCATTGATTATGGGGGCGAGTTCACCGCGACTGAGTTTATAGACTACTGTGTGGCTGAGGGCATGCACCATTGACACACGACGCCTTATAGCTCTCAAAGAACAATGTCATCGTACGCTAAAATGGCATGGTGGTTACAATGGCAAGGAGCATGGTCAAGGTAAAAGGGTCTTCCTAGATTGTCCTAGGTTGAGGCGGTCAACAATGTTGTGTACGTGCTGAACAGGTGCCTGACCAAGATCGTGGAAGGGATGACACTATTTGAGGCATGGTACGGGAGGAAGCCGTCAGTGCACCATCTTAGAATGTTCGGCTGCATCGTGCGCAACACGGCACCGTACTTAAAGAAGCTGATGGATTGAGGCCATTAGATGATCTTCATCGGCTACAAGCACATACCGTACCTATGACCTCATTGCAAGGTATGTCCATGTGACGCGTGACGTGGTGTTCGACAAGCAGGCCTAGTGAGTTGGGCACCGGTGATAACAACAGTGAGCCAAATGACGGCGACGACGTGTTCGTAGTGGAATACTGATGAAGATGTGGTCATTGACCCATCCGAACCCGAGGACGAGGCCTACGATGACCAAGAGGAAAGGTGCGCAAGCCGTCGGGACAGGCCGCGAGGCCGTGGGAAGAGGGCGCGTACACGCGTAAAATGGCGCGTGCATGACGGGCGCACGGTACGCACACCGGCAATACGCATAGGCCATGTGATGAGGCGCGCGGGGCAGCGGGGCGCGAAGGAGGACCACGCGACGGGAAGTTCGCGCGGGAGAGCACGAGGAGCGACACACGAGCACGCAAGTAGCGTGGCGGTAGAACCGGGCGGTGCGCGAGGGGAGGATGTTGGGTGGACAGCACGTACCGCGACCAGCTAGGGACGAGCGATCGGGTGTGAGGGGGTCAACGTGCGGACTACGCACAAGAAGGGCGCACACGCGCGACTCGTTGGTGCACGAGCGTGCGGAATAGCGCGGGACGCGATAGGCGGGCATGCGCAGGGCGCGACAAAGGAGCACGCGCGAGAGGCGGCAGACAAACGAGCGAGGTGCGACGCAGATGACGCGTGAGATGCGTGGGGCGCGCACGGGACTGATGCCGAGGAGGACAAGGCTTAGCGACAGGCGGCTAGGGTTGGGCCGGCGTGCGGCGCAAGCAAGAGTGGACTCTAGTTTGGTTAGGAGATCTTGAATAAAGGCATGTGCCTACCTAGCTAATTAATTATTTAGTAATTCTTAGATATTAGGATATTTAGTTTCTTTAGGAGTTTATTCTCTTTCATAATTTAGAATTCTAGTTGGAGTAGGATTTGATCTATTTAGCCTCGATAAATACTTGTCTCTTGTTATTTTTCATATCCAAGTAATAAGTAAAATCGAACGTTTGTTCAAAATCCTCGTGTGTTAATTCGTGAGAGCTTACATACAAAACCGTGATCAAAACAAAATCCTCGTGTGTTAATTCGTGAGAGCTTACATACAAAACCGTGATCAAAATAGGACCAACATCCGATTTTCTACACACCTATCCCGAAGTACGAAGGTGTCGGCGTGCGTATTAGCAGACTATCACTTCGAAACCAAGGCATCGGCGCGGGTTTCACGGCAAATTGAGTTGAGCGGATACACGATCTCTCATCATTGGTACTTTCATTGAGAGTGATTGATCGTGTATCAAGTTAAACTTTTTCTTCCTCTTTCAAATTTTTTTTTTCTTTCGAATTTTTATCTTTTTCGTGAGATTCAAAAAAAAAAAAATAAAAAATGACAAACTCGCATAAGGATAGAATCGAGCAGTTGGAGAGCGGATTGAATTCCATGATTGAAGACGTGCAGGCCTTGAAAACCGACATGAGGGCCGTGCCAGATGGTCAACACGCCACATACAACCAATTGGCAAAGCTCGAGCAATCACTATCCGGGTTAATTCAATCACTAGCCGCCGAATTTGCAAAGCTCCGACGGCGTGGTCGAAGGCCATCGAGAGAGCCTACACCCGGGTCATCTTCGGAGGAGTCCGTGTAACACCCCGCCTACTATAACTTTGACTCACGAAAAACTGGATAAAATTTTTGCGACTGTTTTCGAAATATACTTATTTTGTTTTCGAAAAACGTTTAAACTTACTAACTTGCGGGATGCTACTTAATTACTGACTTACTTCCCTTTTTCTTTTACTTATGCACATACCCAAATCAACATATAAGTTCCGATTGGGGAAAATACGGATAAGGGAGAAATAAAGCGTGCATACATACTAGTCTGGGTTGGCAGTACGAAAGCGTAAAATAAAGTACGGTACAGTCTAAAATTATTTATACATGCCAACATAACATAAACATAAACAAATGTCCAGCTGACTCGGACACCACCACACCACCAAGCTCCGCTCGCGCTCCGGGCTGCACTCCATCACCTAAAAAGATAATAGTGTGGGCGTGAGTACTCATCCACTGTACTCCGTAAGAACCAGCACTGAATAAACAACACGTATAATCGAATATCATAAACTCAGTATATACATAAATAAAATGGTACTGTACTGGTGCGGACTACCGGTAACTGGCCGGTTCTCAGGTGATCACGTTCTGGGGGTCGCCTCCCCAGAAACCCAGGATGACTCTACTGGGAGTAAAAAATGTACTAGGCGAGTGACTCTACTGGGAGTCAACATAAACTGGACCACGAACTGTAACACCCCGCTCATCAGAGTGAAATTTTGGCAACTTTTACTTCGAAAATACTTATAACTCTTTCGAAATCTTTTGCGACTAACTCGGGATGCTACTCAAACTCATCTTTTCTGAAAATCCATTTATCTTTAAACTTTGTCTAATACTTCTTTAGACATAAAGAAAACAGATTTATTTAGACTTGCATTTAACTATACAATATTCATACTTCTGAAATGATAAAAACTTGAAATCTGAAATTTATTAAAATGCAAGTTCAAGTCTTAATATGCGTAGCGGAAATACTTAAAAACGTGATTAATTATACGTACATATCAAATCCGTAATAAATGTCCACTGAAGTAAGTGCACGACCACCACCACCACTTCTTAAGCTCACACCTCCGGCCCGACCCTGTTACTTGAAAAACACAATGGGGGTGAGTACTGATCCTCTTGTACCCCGAAAACACCCATACTAAAGTAAACAACAATAATAATACAATATCATGATCTTCGGTATATAACTGGACTGGAAATCTGTTCCAGTAATGAAACTTTACTCTTTCTCTTTCCGATATCTGATCGGATACTTGTGCACAATCTGATGAATATTTCTTAAGGCAACTTGGGGCCTCCATCAGAACTTAGGATGTACTTGTAAGGCAACTTGGGGCCTTCATCCCAAGCGTAAAAACTTAAACTTTATACATACCTCGGACATGATATCAATATTATACTCAATGTAATACCCAGTCTGGGTCCCCACCTTTCTTTTGAAAACATTTGAAAAATGTAAGTGTTGCTCTTGTCAAGCTACATAAGAATATAAACAAATATACTAAGTACTATGCTCATATGCTCAATAAGATACTGGGATTCTTAACTCTAACTGATAACTTATCCAAATCTTAAAGAAATTCAATAAGCATGCTATTGCTCAAATGAATACTAAACTTAACTTTTCTTGTACTTTTACTTAAGGTCTATTATAAATCATGTCTTTAAAATCATAGATATTGGCTTAAACTCGCATGTCACTTAAATAACTCAAGTGTGGAAATAACTAAATTTCACATTATACTTCATTGAGTACATGAACTCAAAACATGCTTAACTTTTACCAACATCATATTCATGATTTATAAAACTTTTAAACTCATCTTAAATTTACTTGGTACTAAAATCTCAACTTAATACTCGTACAATTCAACTTTTAATCATAACATTAAATTATGATCTTAATATGCGAGATTTAAAACAATCTTTATAAAATTGTATACTCAACATATTAAACTAAAATTTTGTCAAATTGTTCATCACTCATATGAGAATATTTCATAATAATCTCACTTTAAAACTTGAACATATAATGAATATTCTTGCATATATAATCATTTTTACATATATGCAGTCTAAATATCTTAACTCATTCATTTCTCAACTTTAAATCATGAAATTTTGCAGTCATGTTCTTAACTCATATTTAGACATGTCATAAAAATTTTATAATTTTTTCATGCATATATCTCGACTTATTCAAGTTTAAAGTTGTTGCTGGAAACAAGTACATAAAATTCAGCTTGCATGATAAACTTTAAAAATTCATATCTTGAGTTATACTAAACTAAATGACTTGATTATTGATCCTATGTACTCCTTTTTTACACAAGAAATAACCATAAGAAGCATAGATTTCCAGATTTTTCATAGCTAGGTAAAAATCTCATCATAACTGAACACATATGACATATATATGAGCTGGAAATAACTTATCTTCTAGCATGTTTATACTCTTATAACACTTTAATACCTAAGTCATATAAAAACATTATTAAACACTTAATATCATCTACTAAACATGATAAAAAAATAGCATCTTACCTCCTTCTTGCTTGAAAATCTATAGTTGCTCCTAGACTTCTTCAAAAATTAAAACTCTACTATTTTTATTTTTATTTTTCTCTCTCTTTCTATCTTTTTGATGAAACTATGATGATTTGAGAAGATACTTGATGATAAAATCTGATTGAAGTGCCTCTATTTATAGCCATGAATGAGCTTTTGGTAGATAAAACTTAGTCCACCAAGTTTAATAAAATTCTCACCCATTTCTTGAAAAAAATGCTAACTTAAAGACTTTGCAAATCTTTGTTGTGATTTTCTCATCTCATTCTCACCAATTGATGACCAAAATTTCGTGCTTAATGTGATGGAATTGATTCCATATATTATTGAAAAAATTTCACCATTCATCATATAAAAATCTTTGAAAACAAAATAATAAAAATAATAAAAATCATCATTTTTATTACTTATGCATTTTATTTCAAAATGGCTGACTCTTAAAACTCTTTTTATGAAAATTAATGCTCATATATGGTCTTAGAACATGCTAAGAAAAACAAGAATAATAAAATTTACGGAACTCAATTCGGACTTAAAACGAACGTTTACCGTAAAACTGAAAATTCTAAAATTTAAATCTTTTAATCCTGGTTTTTCCTTCAATTTACTGAACATATTGCTTCTTAGAAGCTAATATAATGATCTTGGAATATTCTAACTTTTACGGAACCACATTCGGACTTAAACCGAACGATTACCGTAAAACCGAAAATTCTAAAAATTTCGGTTTCTCTTAAAATAATTTAAATAGACTATACTGTCTAAATAAATTTTCTCACTTCTTTGAACATTTATCACATAATTGTTCATTGATACTTAACCTTACTTCGAGACTTAACTTGTCTCAACTTATGCTAAGGCTCGATATTATGATCTTATCTTGATGACTTAAACACTTAGAAAAATTCTAAGTATTTAGTACTAAGGCTCGGCTATTTCTCAATTATACTCAACTCATGACCGAACATACTTGGGTTCATTTCACTACTTATCTTAAACAATTAATCAAAATATACTTAATTTCGATTATTCGTCATCTTATATTAATTAATCCCGTCTTATAAATCCATTTATAGAAATAAACAGACCGGAATTAATTAATTACTGAACTGACTCGGTTACTGAATAAAATTTAACCGAGAATACTTTCGACTTAAAGTCGCATTTTTAACCGCATAACTTATTAACTGGCTCTGAACTAGAAACGAGCATTATTAATAAAAGTAATTAGTTCAAACTTAGAATAATTACTTTTATTAATTACTGAATGGGATATTACAAGAACGGGTAAACTGGACCATTCGGGTGAAAAGTTATCTACATACATACCTCATAAATGGTACAAGATTATAGGCAATGTATTACCCAGTGCAGGGCCCCCACCTGAAAACTTGGAATTCTGATGCAAATGCTGTAAACTGGAGTAGCGGTCGGAGGCTCGACTCTCCTTAGGCTACATAAATATTTAAGCAAAATAATGCTAAGTATAATGCTCGGAATATTTAATTATATGCTAAAATGCTCGGACTTATCTACGCGATTAAACTGGACTGGACTGGCTCGGAAAAATACTAAAATTCCGAAAGAAGACTCGGACCGGAAGTCACGAATCAAAACGGACTCGAACCGCCGGTCGAACCGGCCGGTTCGCTGACTGGCCGGACCGCCGGCTCGGCTGGACCGGGCGGTCGGGCGCTGGNCAAATTCAACATTAGGAGATACGAATCCCACGGGTTTTGCATGAGATTATGTTATGAGTCTTACGACCAATGAAATACTCAATTATTTGTGAAAGTTGGACAAGTAGTTTTGTTTGTGCCTCGTTGTGCGCATCACTCAACAGACAACAGCACAATTGATTGGGTCAACCCAAACCAAGAGCCTGTTTTCTATTTTTGACCAACTACCTTTTGTAATTTTTGTTTTTTTCTATTATTTTTAATCTAGATATTGATCTTTAAAAATGAAGCCATATCATCATAAGCGAATTGTTTATAGCTTTCAAACATATAAAGACAAAATTGAAATTTATCAAAAATTGATCTTTTACTAATAACATCAATTAATTCAGCTTTTACAGCGTTACTTTAGCGTTACTATTTAATAAAAATATATAGAGAGAAAAAGAAAAAAAAATGTATAATGTAGTGTGAACAGAGCAAGTGGCAAAATAGGCAGCTTTAGAACATCTCCAATGAAAAGTTGTTCATTTTGTGATGTATAACTTGGAGAAAGGAAATTAAAAAATTTGTGTCTCCAATGGTTAATTTTAATTATAGTGTCATTTGTAATGTGTAAAATCGTAATTGGTTGGAAAAGAATATTGGAATATCACGTGTGAGTCGTCCCACATTGATTTGATTGGATAAATGAGCCTAGTTTATAAGCCTAGTGGGCTACTTCTCTCATCACCAATTAATTTTGGGATGGAACTCACTATAGTGCACCTAGGCTCACCCTCGTGCGCTTCACCTGTGTGGGACTGCACCCCTGATTCCCAGATTATCAAAATTTGGCATGGTACCCAGCCTGGTTGTAGGCGTGGGCTGGAAAATATACCCGACCTAGTTGGAGGCGTGGGCTGATGAAGGACTCACAAGCGAGGGGACGTGTTGGAATATCACTTGTGAGTTGTCCCACATTGATTTGATAGGGTAAATGAGCCTAGTTTATAAGTCTAGTGAGCTACTCCTACTATAAGCCTAATTGAGATGGAACCTCAATTGAGCTTCATTTGGGCTAACCCTCTTATAGTGCGCTTCACCTGTGTGGGACTGCACTCGTCTTGCCCCCGTTTGACATAAACATTATTTAGCTCCTTGTATTTCTCTATATAAAAAATAAAATAGTAAAAGAAGCTGTCAATTCAACAACACCAAATAAAGGTTTGACGTAGAGAACTTACGGCTTAAAATTTATGTAGATCTGGTTGACCACGAACGGTTGACCGCAACACGCGTCTTGGATTGCACGAACAAGATCAGATCAAAACTGGATCAAACGGATGCAAACAGATCAAAACGAAATTTTGCTGCCAGACACCTTACGGCAGCGCGTGAGGGCGCGTGCGGCGTCGGATTCCGGCGACGTCGGCGGCGATGGAAAGCTCTCGTCGAGACGGTCGTCTGGGTATACTGTACGTCTCAATCGGACTTCACCTGTGTGGGACTGCACTCGTCTTGCCCCCGTTTGACATAGACATTATTTAGCTCCTTGTATTTCTCTATATAAAAAATAAAATAGTAAAAGAAGCTGTCAATTCAACAACACCAAATAAGAACGTGTTATTTTGTGTTCGCGTGAGTTTTCTTTTTGTTGCTTGTATTTTGACTGTAATTTCGTCGGCAACCGAGTGTTATCTCTCCAACGTGTTTCTAACATTATAGAGCTTTTCTTTCCATTTCATTATATCTTTGTTTTCTTTTGCTTTTTCATTTTTATTTTACAATATACATTTTTCCCTTTATGTTTTGGGAAAACCGCGGGGCGTCACTTTATTAGCTTTGCTGATCTTATAAATATAGGTTTCAACATCACAAGTTTTGTCCTACAACTACACATGTATATATAAACAAAAACACAATCGTAAGAGAGGAGAGAAAATATGGGCGGGTTTTTGAGGTTGTTTGGTAGTGCGTTTGTTATGCTGATGCTCATATTTTCCGTTGGTAACATAACATTCATCATCTTCAAAATTGTATCCATTTATTAATTATTCATTGCAGTTTTATTCATGGATAAGATAATCATGCTAATTAAAACACAATTATCTTATATGTATAATTGTGTTTTAATTCCTCTAGTTAAATGAAGTATACATGTATATATATATATATATATAATTTTTTGAATAATTAATTATGATCAGGAATGGTGGTGGAGGCAAGGACGTGCGAGTATAAGAGTCAACGTTTCAAAGGACTTTGCTTCATTAATTCCAATTGCAACGTCATTTGCCGGAGTGAGGGCTTTCAAAGTGGCCACTGCCGAGGCTTCCGCCGCCGTTGTTATTGCTTTAAGAACTGCTGAATCAAAACTTTAATTGCATATCTATATGTAATTGGGCTAATAACAATTTGCTATCTAATAAATAGTCAATGCATCATCACTATATGAATCAGTTAATGGATTTGGTGCATTTTCATTGGAAATTTTCAGAATAAAAAGGAAAGATTTCTTTTACTTCCTATTTTTGTTTTTTGCGTGGTCTTTCGTTGTTCCCTTTCTTATTCATGTTATATGGAATTTGATTTATTGAGTGTTTTTTAAATATTGCATTTTTCTACTTCTTTTGTGAATTGTATTTAACAAAATTTACTTTTGACCACTAAAGCTTTTATTTCGAAGCTTTTGATGTTCACTAATTTCATAATTATGATATTAGGACACCAAATTACTACACGGGTTGTTCGAAAAAAAAAATATATAAAATATAAAATAATAGAAAAAACACATGTTGTCGTATAAAAGTGCAAAAATAGAAAAATACCAAAGTCGATATTATTTCAAATTTTGAAAAATTTCTTTGTACATTACATTAATAGTTTTATTTACAATTTTTCAATCCTTATCGTAACACAGAATTTTTAAGTCTCTTCTACTTTTAACTCTAGATAATGCAACATAAAGTTGACCATGACTAAATACAATTTTTTTTTTTTTTAAATGATAGGGATTATATATATCAAATCAAACAACCGAGAACAATGTTCTAATACAAGTTGGGAACCCCAAAGACTCAAGCCAAACCGAAGAATGAGAGAACACACCATACGGTGGTCTAAACAAACACACACAAATGGAGCTTAGGCAGACCTGCTGAACCTAAGTCCACAACCAAACCACAATACCTCAACCTCAACAAACCAGCACTACCCAATACAAGCATCAGAAAGACTAGGAACCTAAAAAAACAAAAAACCAAAGCAGCAACTAAACACCCGAAACAAAAACGAAGGCCTAAACCTACCAGAACTAAGACCAAACATATTACACCTTAGCAAATTCAATCCACTCCCTGACTGCACTTCTGATCATAATATGGTCAGGGATCTTCTCCATTCTAAACACCCAATGGTTCCGGGCTTTCTAAAGCCACCACAACATATAAGTTGTCAACTGTATGCGGGATTCAGAAACTTCAGTCTTCTTAATACTGCACACTTGACTCCACCAACTCTTGAAAGAGCAGTCATCAACCTTGAGTTCCAACCAATTGACAGGGCCTGTGTTCCACAATTTCCTAGCTTTATCACAATGTAGAAACACATGTTCTACAATTTCAGCTTCTGCTCCACAGGTTTGACAGATAATGTCCACATCAACTCTCCTTTTCCTGAGATTCACTTTGACAGGCAATGTACCAGAGATTCATTTCCAAAGAAATGTTTGAGTTTTCCTTTAATCTTGAGATTCCAGCTTCTGACTCTTGTCATCTGGTTCTGTTTTCCGGTTGTGCTGCACTCAAAAATGTCAAGGCTTTGCACTTTCTGTTCTATCAAGTGGCCATAAGAAGTTGAGACAGAGAACATCCTTTTCTTATCAAAAGACCATTTCCATTTGTCTTCCAACTCTGGATGAATTGAACTGATTTTTAGATTTTCCTCACAGTCTGCAGCACAAAACACTTGCTTTAGTAACCACTCATTCCAGCCATCACCTGCATCATTCATAAGCTCTCTCACCCAAATTAAATGGTCCTTAGCAATGTCCAGCAAGTCTAGTTTACCCTTGGATAATGATGGCACCCAATTCAAATCTCGGATTTTAGTGCTCTTACCATTTCTGATTTCCACCTGGACACCTTTAGCAAATGTAGGCATAATATCCATCCAGCTTTGCCACAACATGCATTTTGTTTCTTTCCCTTGGAGGAATCAGGGAAGTACTTTCCCTTAAAAATTCTGCTCACCAGGAGTTGTGGATTGGTTGAGATCCTTCACAGTTGTTTACATGTTAGTGCTTCATTAAAGAGTCTATAATCTTGAAATCCCAAACCCCCATCCTTCTTGGGTATGCTCATTAGATGCCAGGCCTTCCAATGAATACCTCTCTTTTGTTGGTCCCCTTTACTCCACCAGAAGATAGCACATAATCTAGACAACTCTTTGCACAGGGATACATGTAATCTGAAGCAGGACATGGCAAAAACTGGCATAGCATTCAATACTGCTTTAATTAAAACCTCTTTACCTGCTGTAGAGAGCCATCTATTTTTCAGCTTTGTAATTTGGATCTGACAGTCTCTAGAATGAAGGCAAAGGCTTCTCTCTTTGATTTTCCAATGCCCAGAGGAAGCCCCAAATATCTGGTAGATGTATGGACCTGAATACCATGAAGTATCCCACAAATGCTAGACTGAAGATGAGTAGTAGTGTTTTTGCTAAAAAAGATAACTGATTTCTCCAGATTGACTATCTGGCCTGTAAATAGTCTGTACTTATTCAAGATATCAATCAGAACCCTTGCTTGATCATTCCCTGCTCTGCTGAAAAAGAGTGAATCATCTGCAAACAACAGATGAGAGGGAGCAGGACTGCCTTTAGAAATTTTTAACCCTGTCAGATGAATCCTCTCCACAACATCAGTTATCAATACAGAAAGAACTTCAGACACTAATAAAAACAGAAAAGTGGACAGGGGGTCCCCCTGTCTCAACCCCCTAGAAGATTTAATGAACCCTCCCACAGTACCATTCAAGTTGAAAGCAAAGGTAGCAGATGAATACATCTCATAATCAGATTCACGAATTTAAAGCCAAAACCCATCCTTAGCATAATCTGTTTCACACATTGTCATTCAACCCTGTCATATGCTTTCATCATATCTAACTCAAGAGCCATAAAGAAATTTCCACTAGTTCAAGAAATGAAAAGCTTCATGTGCCATGATAACATTGTCCATTAACTGTCTGCCTTGCAAGAAAGCTGTCTGACTGGCATTTATGCTAGAGTGAATGCAATCCTTTAATCTTAAAGCCAGGATTTTGGACAGAAGTTTATAGAAAACAGAACATAAACTGATGGGTCTATATTGGCTCAATGTTTCAGAGTTAATACATTTAGGTATCAAAGTAATAACTATATGATTCCAGTATTGCAACATATTGCCAAAAGAGAAAAAACTTTGAAAAACACTAATAACATCTGCTTTGATAATATGCCAGAAACTTTGAAAGAAACTTGCTGTCATACCATCTACACTTGGAGATTTCTCTGGGTGCATACTAAAGAGTGCAACTTTTATCTCATCCTCCTCAACTGGCTTCTCCAGATCCGCATTCATATCATCTGAGATTGTAACTGGAATCAGTGATAATATGCTATCTCCACCCCAAGTGCCCTCTGTTGAGAACAGATTGTTGTAGAACTTAGAAACATGTCCTTCCTCAGTCACTAGCCTAGAAATTGCATTGGTTCTTCTCCTCTGGATTGTGAGAGCATGGAAGAAACCAGTGTTTTTGTCTCCTTCTTTGAGCCAAAGGGCTCTAGATTTCTGCCTCCAGTGACTCTCTTCCAGCTCATATGCCCCTTTAGTTCTTTTCTAAGAGCCTCTCTTTCCTCCCAGTTGTGATCACTGTTAGCCCCTCTCAATGAAGCCAATTTCTCATTGATGTTGGTTATCTTCTCCTTATTCTCTGATTTGAATTTAGCACACCAGATCAGTAGTGCTTTCCTAGTGTGCTTGATTTTCTCCTTCACAACAAACATTGGGGTCCCTGTCTTGGCCTTCTCCCACACCTTCTGCTTCCTTCTTTCTTGAGCCATCTCTTATCAAAGGAAAATCTTTTCTTTTTCACCTTATCCTCTCCTCCTGTGTCAAGAATAAGCATAGCATGGCCTGAGGCACTTTTGAATTCATTTAAGATTCTAGCATGAGGATGTTGGGTGAGCCAATCCAAGGATCCAAATCCCCTATCCAATTTCTCCTCAATGTAACCTTCTGCTTCTCTCATATTCCCCCATGTAAATTGATACCCTTCCATAGCTATTTCTCCCATGCCCATAGAAGATATGAAACTGTTAAAACCCATGAGACTTCCCACAGTTCTTTTCCTTCCCCCTATTTTGTCCTCTTAGCACCACAAGTCATTCTAGTCCCCCATAATAAACCATCTCCTCCCCCATTCACCTCTTTGAGCATTTCTCACTGCCTCTCTCTCTCAGCCTTTTCAGTGCTCAAGTATACAAAAGACCCCCAACTAACTTCCTTTCCTTGATGTTTGGTAACGCAAAACACTCCGACCGGCTTGAAATCGGCCTGCCTCCTTCTTCCTCGCCGGTAGAACGCCGCGTTCCTGCACAGAACTCTCACACCGGAAGGGTTTTCCGGTAAAGAGCCTCCGATGCTTAAGTCAGTATGTGTTTGTTCAATTTTCCAAAGTATAGAATGGAGAAATCGTAAACCCTAAGAAAAGACCCACTCCCATATATATAGGAGTGAGATACCTGCCCTAAGAGCTGCCCGGATATTGGTGAGCTGTCCTGCCCACGCTGCCCGTCCGTACGCACACAGTGTGCATGTTGTCAGAAATGTCAGGGGTGTCAGAGGTGGTTGTTACAACTATCACTCTGCACCAATACGTTTTCGCCACGTGCCCCCCTCTGAGCTGAGGGGAATTATTCCCTTGTGCAAACCGTTGGGATCTCCTAACATCACTCACGCGCCCACTCGCGTCCAAGTCACGCTCTCGACTGCTTCCTACCTGCTGCGTGCTCGATCTGATCGAGCTCCCCCTTACTAAATCGATCCTCGACCAGCTCTGCTATTCTGCTCGATCTATTCCGTTTTGGTCGATCATCCTTCAACCAACGTGGTTTTCTCCACCCTATGCCTGCCTGACCGACATGATGGACCGGTCTGCTCCTTAGTCGTATAATATCCCATATCATCTAGTCCCCCCCACTCTGGTCGAGTCTGAATGACTCGATCTAAGAGTGGATTCAAGCTGTCTTCTTCGTTCTACGTATTTTTTCGATCATTTTTGTTGGTGTCACCCTCTGGTCTCTTCTCTCGATCACTTTTTCATTGATGTCGCCCTCTGGCCTTTCCTCTCGATCACTTTGTTGATGTCACTATCTGGCCTTTCCTCTCGATCACTTTTTTGATGTTGCTACCTTTCCTCGACCACGTGGTTTCTTTTATCGCACGCTATGATTGCTTTTTATTTCATTTTATTATTAGCGTGATTTCCGCCTGCCACATGTCTTCCTTCTCTGTACTTTTAATCATCACGTCTTCTCGCGATTTGTGTCGCTTCGATATCTATGCCTCTTTAATTGTTTCCGCCGTTGGATCTTCTTTTATCTAACGGTCATATTCCCCCAACTCTTCACCTTATTCATCTGTATTCCTATAAATACGATACTTAGTCATTTTTGCAGCTTTTCTCACCTTTGCGATTTTGAACCTTCTTTGCGCTCTGCACTTTCTCTCTGCAAACTGTTCTTGCCTACTCTCGGCGCCTTTTCAAGCAATTTCCAGCAACCACTTTTCCACCGCGACCATGAGTAAGTTTCCTGTGCTCCAATTTTATATTTACGTGTGTTTATTTTGTCAATTTTTCGATTTTCCTGTTGCTTCTTCCTTTTCCCCAATTCTTCTCGCTTCGCTTGCGGCAAAAACTCACCTTTCTTGCTTTTCGAAACCCTAATTCCTCTTCTCTTCCCCTCAATTTTTTGTTCTACTTTTCAGATTCCGCTGATTCTAACGCACCGAGCCATCAGTTCAGTGAGGATGAGACAAGCGCATCGTCTTTTCCTGTTCGCCAGCCTATTCCTCACTCGCCTTCTCGCTCTGTTGAGGAAATCTACGATCCCCTTCCCCTCAGTGTTCTACGCCCTTCTGATTACACCACACCTTCTCCTCCTCGCCGACCTATTCGTCTGATTGATGAATCGGACGAGGATGCCCTTGACTACATCCATCTCAATCGCCGTCGGCCGGCTTTTGGGACCTCTGACGCCTTTGAAGAGGCTCTCGATGCCGCCGAGGTAGCCACGGGATGT
Organism: Striga asiatica; assembly: GCA_008636005.1. Taxonomy (NCBI): domain Eukaryota; kingdom Viridiplantae; phylum Streptophyta; class Magnoliopsida; order Lamiales; family Orobanchaceae; genus Striga; species Striga asiatica. Next base: position 623,728 of record BKCP01004417.1, on the reverse strand, counting down.
GGTGGAGATGATGTTCCCCTTTCCCGACACTCCGTGTTTGCCAAAGTCGCCTCTTCAAGTAAGCCAAAACGAAATGTCTCTTCCTCGCCTATCTTGAAACCTTCCAGCACTTCTCCTTCACCAACCCGCTCAGGCCCTACTACTGCACCTTCCAAGCCTACCAAGAAGAGGAGGTTAGTCAAGGCTTCTTCCTTGAATCAACCCCCTTCTCACTCTCTCATCGCCGGCTGGTTGGACATTAACGAGGTTGGTCACCCGACTAAGTGGGCGTTCGTATCTCCTGGTCCTAAGGACACGTATGACAATCCCCCCAAGGGTTGTTATACATTTTTCGAAGTTCAGTTTAAGCTTGGTATCCGCTTTCCATTGTGCGAAGATCTGATCGACATCTGCCGGTGGTTCGATCTGCCCTTGAACCAGCTTTCCCCCAATGCTATCCGGTTCATTACCATTTTCATCATCCTTTGCCATGTCCGTCTAGGTCGGCTCGACCTCGATTTTTTCCACTATTGTTACGCCCCTTCGAAACACCCTCAAGGGCTCTACCTCAAAGGCCGAGCCGATATTCATTTCATCTCTGACACCCCTACCAACGATCCGAGGTGGAGAGATAGGTTCGCCTTTGTCTAGCCTAGTCCTGCCTTCCCTTGGGAGCCAACTCCATGGCGCAAGGAGCTCACCCGCGATAACGCGGTGCCTCCTCAGGATGCCCTCTTCGACCAACGGATCGCTGTGTGGAACACTAAGCCTGTTGCGTCGAAAACTCTACTTGAGGATGAAAACCTTTTGCATTTCTGTGGCCTTCTCACTCATAAATCACTTCCCCTTCCTTCCCAAAAGATATTTGATCTTATTCGAATTGTAGACGATCCAGGTATTTGTATTTTAATTATGTGTGTCGGCATTGTTGTATGATTTTACCTGTTGTAACTCTAGCTTTGCTCATGATCTCTGACAGAGATGCCGACTATTTCCGTGCCCAAGAGGAGTGCTCCCCTAAAAAAGAAACAACCTGGTGAGGGGTCGAGCTCAAAACCAGCTAACTCGACCGCCTCCTAGTCTGCCCGCTCTGCTTCGCCTCCTCCCGAGAGGTCCGTCTAGCTGCCTTCTTCAACCAACCCTCCTACGGGCCTGCAACCCGAGGAGCCTGAGCAAACGACGCAGCTCGAGAGACCAGTATCCCCTCGGCCGATCTCAGCTCCTCGCGACCAGACTACTCCTATCATTCATATTCCCACCTCTCCCGAGAAAAGTCATCTCGAGGTGAGTCAGCCCAAGCGATCCCTTGCTGAGGGGGATGAGAGTATCCGCAAGCGTCGCCGCGTCGAGGAGACTGTCCTCTCGATCACTACGCTTGACGGTCCGGGGTTCTCGCTTTACCTCAGAGATATTCTCTCCCCGGTCGACCGTCCCACCGACCGTTATAATGACGGTCACACTCTTCGGGATCGAGGCCAGCGACTTGCCCATAGGCTGGCTCAGGTAACTTACCGTCTCTTGATACTTATTTACTTTCGTTCCATTTTCTTCCAGTATTATCGCTCTAACACTTTTTATTACGCGCCTTTGCAGGGAATGGTCGAGCTTGCGCCGTTGATCGAGCAGACGCTGGCGAGCCCTGGTCGGTCTATCTCGGCCCTCGAGCGCAGCAATCTCCAGCTCGGCACTCAGCTGGAAGAAACCGTCACTAAGGCCAATGCCCTTCACGAGAGGCTGAAGGAATCGGCCGCCCGAAATAAGGCCCTCTCTGCTGAGAAAGAGACGCTCGAGGGGTCTCTGAAATCTTTCTAGGAGGCCCTTGCAACCGAGCGCGCAGAGAAGGAGGCCCTCATGGCCTCCAAAAAGGCTCTCGAGGCTGCCCTCGAGGAAGAGAAGTCAACTCGGGCACGTGAAAACGTTGTTTTCGAGCAGAGGGCTAAGCCCTTGATCGATGAGGCTGCCCTTCGGGCTCGGCGGATGGTCTTCCACACAACCGCCGGTCGACGTTTCCTACAAGCTTATCGCGAACAAGTGGTGGCTGCTTTCAAACAGTCGCCACAGTATTTGAAGGATGTGCAAGATTATGGCACTCACTGCTTTGGGGCCATAATGCAACAAGCAGGGGTCCAAGTGGCCGAGGATGGGTTTGAGGAGTTCAACATGGAAGCCATATGGGATGCTATGCCCAAGGCTCCCATCGGCTACCAAAGTGCCCTCGACCTTCCTGATGACCACGACTGGTGGTCTGGCTTGTTCGAGCTCGTCGTGGGATCAGGACGATCTACTAAAACGTACTTTCAAGCTCCCAGCCGGCTACGTTCCTCCTCTGTCCCGTCAAGTCCAGTCCACTGACGGAGCTGGGTCCACTTCTGGCTCAAGTCAGCCAAATGAGCCTGGACAGCAGCTCGAGCAAGCTCCTGCTGATGGCGGTGCCAATGCCAGACAAACTGCCCAGGATCTAAAGAATACCTCTTCTTGATTTCGTTGTAATTTTAATTCCCTTTGTACTTGTTCGCCAGACAGTGTTTTTTTTTGTTGAATGAATGTCATCAAATTTGAAGCATCCGTAATTTCCTTGTCATTCCCTGGTAATGCGTTTGTTAAGGTGTTTAATTTGGTTGTCGACGAGTATATGCTGCCGCAACATGTCGATGCCATGTGAATCCACTTGAATCACTCCATTTACCTCCTCGATCAATCGTAATTAACTAATAAATCTTGATGATTTGAATACCATTATACATGTCCACCCTCGAAGGGGTGGTCGTTACATGCGACCATCCAGCCTTTCGGCCTTAGTCGTGATGGATTTTTTGTCTTCGAGCACATGTCCACCCTCAAGGGGTGGTCGTTACATGCGACCATCCAGCCTTTCGGCCTTAGTCGTGATGGATTTTTTGTCTTCGAGCACATGTCCACCCTCAAAGGGATGGTCGTTACATGCGACCATCCAGCCTTTCGGCCTTAGTCATGATGGATTTTTGTCTTCGAGCATATGTCCACCCTCAAAGGGGTGGTCGTTACATGCGACCATCCAGCCTTTCGGCCTTAGTCATGATGGATTTTTGTCTTCGAGCACATGTCCACCCTCAAAGGGGTGGTCGTAACATGCGACCATCCAGCCTTTCGGCCTTAGTCATGATGGATTTTTTGTATTCGACCAATCATTCATCATAGGCCACCACATATATGCAATGAAATTAAAGCAATCAATTAGGCACAGTATTGAAAGTTGAACAGAAGTTTCATTAGCTCAAATTGGGAATTTCAGTACATCATTTTGTTGTGGAGAGTTTCCAACAAGAGAAAGAAAAGACAAAATTTTAAACATAATATTTCTTCAAGTTAGCCACATTCCATGACCTGGGGAGTGATCGACCTTCAGCATCCTTGAGTGAATATGCACCTCCCGCGTGAACCTTCTCGACCAAGTATGGTCCTTCCCAGTTGGGTTCGAGCTTACCCACGTGCTTCAACACGTCCACCCTTTTCCAGACCAGATCGCCCACCTGGAATCTCCTCATCTTGACCTTCCTGTCATGCGCTGCCCGCATCCTCTGCTTGTACGCCTCGACTCTGATCGAGGCTTGTTCCCGATGTTCTTCGATTGTGTCCAGGGCTGCCATCATTAAGTTCTCGTTCTGCTCAAGATTATATGTGCTCGATCTTTGTGACTAGATCTCGCTCTCGATTGGGAGCAATGCCTCCATGCCGTAAACCAGGCTGAATGGTGTCTCTCCCGTGGTCGATCTTGGTGTTGTCCGATACGCCCAAAGTACTGAAGTGAGCTCGTCGACCCATGCTCCCGACGCCTTCTCCAATCCTGTTTTCAAGCCGTTTAAGATGATTCTATTGGTCACCTCGACCTGTCCATTGGCTTGCGGATGAGCAACTGACGCGAAGTGTTGCTCGATTTTCAAGTCTTCGCACCATGCTCGGATCCGCTTGCCATTAAATTGCGTCCCATTATCGGACACCAACACCCGTGGAACACCAAACCTGCAGCAAATATTGTTATATAAAAATTGTATGACTTTTTCTTCCGTGATTTTTGCCAGCGGCTCAGCCTCCACCCACTTCGTGAAATAGTCCACTGCCACGATAAAAAATTTTCTTTGACCAGTTCCCTGCGGCATCGACCCTACCAAATCAAAGCCCCACTGCGCAAATGGGATAGGGGCACTCATTGTCGTCATCATTTCCGCCGGTTGGTGAATAAGTGGCCCATGTTTCTGGCATTGTAAACACTTCCTCACCATCATCTTCGCGTCCTCCTTCATGGTCGGCCAAAAATATCCTGCTCGCAGTATCTTCGCTACCAAAGACCCCGCCTTACTGTGATCGCTACAACATCCCTCGTGGGTCTCCCTCAACACGTGTCGGCCCTCTTCTCGCGTCACACATCTTAGGTGAGGTCCAGCATACGACCTCTTGTACAACACTCCATTATGCTCGAAAAACCTCCTTAACACCTTCACCCCTCCTTCTCTCAATTCCTTCAGTATCAAAGTTCTCCAATCGTCGACCTCTTCTATCTCCGCTACCTCATGCTCGACCGCACTTCTCTCCATGTGCAACAAAGTGACACTTCTGCTCTTACAGTCGACCAGATTCTGCGCGATTTTAGATAGCAGATCTGCTCGACCATTCTCACCTCGGGGTATTTGCACTAATTCGAACGAGCTAAACTCCACCCTCAATCTCTTCATTTCCTTCACCTCAAAGTCCTCCTGAAACTGGCCTACCACCAACTGAGAATCAGAATACACTTGAATTTTGCGAGCTCCACCTGCTATAGCCAGTTGCATCCCTTTAATAACCGCCTCATACTCTGCCTCATTGTTCGATACCTTGTACTCGACTTTGACTGCGAACTCCAAATTGTCTCCTTTGGGCGAGATTAGAACGATGCCCAAGCCCCCTCCAACTCTCGACACCGAGCCATCAGCAAACATTTGCCAAACACCTTCTTCTTCCTCTTCCCCCTTCGTACCCTCTTGTATGAAATCCGCCAATGCCTGTGCCTTTATCGCCCTCCTTGGCTCATATGCTATCGTGTATTCACTCAACTCGACCGCCCATTTGACTAGTCGACCTGATACCGAAGGTCGACCTAACGTCTCTCACAATGGCATATTCGTTCTCACCTTCATCTTATGGCCTAGAAAGTACGGCCGCAACTTTCTTACTGTTACTACCACCGCTAAAGCACACTTCTCGATCTCCAAATATCTCCTTTCCGCCCCTTGCATCACTTTACTCACATAATAAATTGGAAATTGCACTGCGCCTTCTTCCCACAACAGAACCGAGCTTACTGCCATTTCTCCGATAGATATATACAACACTAAGTCCTCCCCCAGAACTGGTTTAGCTAATAGGGGCAAGTTAGCTAACACCTTTTGTAACTCCTCGAATGCTCTCTGGGCCTTCTCCGTCCATTGGAATTTTGAGCTCTTTCTCAACGTTCGAAACAAGGGCCCACTCTTTTCTGCCACCTTGGATATGAAGCGGCTCAAACCCGCTATCCTGCCCGTCAAAATCTGCACCTCCTTCACTTTTGTGGGTGGCTTCATCTCGATCACCGCTTTCACCTTCTCTGGGTTGACCTCGATCCCTCTCTTCGTTACCATGTACCCCAGGAACTTCCCCGACTTCACCCCAAAAGAACACTTAGCAGGGTTCAGTTTCATGCCATATCTCCGCAATGTCAAGAACGTCTCCTTCAAGTCATTCACGTGATCGGCCTCCACCTTGCTCTTCACCAGCATATCATCGACATACACCTCCATGTTCCTCCCCAGCTGTTCCTTAAAGATCTTGTCTACCAACCGCTGATACGTTGCCCCTGCATTTTTTAAACCGAAAGGCATCACCACATAACAATAGGTGCCTCTGCTCGTAACAAAACTCACCCTCTTCCTATCCTCTCGAGCTAAAGGGATTTGGTGATGCCCCTGGGATGCATCCATAAGACTGAGCAACTCACAACCTGCGGTAGAATCGACCAACTGATCGATCCTGGGCAAAGGATACAAGTCTTTCGGACACGCCTTGTTTAAGTCACGAAAATCAATACACATCCTCCACTTTTCCCCAGACTTAGACACCATCACCGTGTTCGACAACCATTCAGGGAACTGGATCTCCTTAACGTGGCCCGCCTTCAACAACTTCTCAACCTCCTGCTCGATCACTTTGTCCATTTCTGCGCCGTGGTGTCGCCTTTTTGTTTCACTGGCCTCACCGTTAAGTCGATGTTCAAACGATGTTCTATCACCTCCGCCTTTATCCCTGTCAACTCCTCCGCCGTATACGCAAAAACATCTGCGAACTCTCTGATCAACCCAATCAATTTCGACCGTATGGGCTCCTCAATCTCCTTACCTATCTGAAATTTTCTCTCTTCGCACCCTTCTACCATCTGGACCTCCTCAATCTCCCCTCCTGGCTGCATCTCCACCTTCTCCTTCCCCTTATCAGCTCTCTCATTCTCTTCTCTTGACCTCGAGCCTCCAGGCCGGCTCGATACTCCCTCTTCAAGCTTCGCTCGCTTCCTCGAGAGCTGCTTATTATTGCTCACCGTGGTCTGATAGCAACTCCTCGAGGTAAGCTGATCTCCTGCGACCTCACCAACGTTTTCCCCCACCGGATATTTGATCGTCATGTGGTACGTCGACACGACCGCCTGGAAAGCATTTAAACTGGTCCTTCCCATGATAATGTTGTACGAGGACTCTGCTCCAACAACCACAAACCTCACCATTCGCACCTTCCTCGTCACTCCTTGCCCCAAGGCAACGGAAAGGCTCACCTCTCCCTTCGGCATCACCTCACCTCCGTTGAATACATATAGAGCTGTGGTCACCGGCTTCAAGTCGAGGTTGAGCTCCTTGTTTATCTGCACAAAACAATCATAAAACATCACATCCACCGAACTCCCCGTATCGATAAACACCCTCTTCACATCGAAACCAGCCACCTCCGCCGTCATCACCAGTGCATCATTGTGGGGCAACACTACTCCCTCTGCATCCTCTGCTCGAAAACTGATCTTCGGCATCCAGGCAGTGATCCCCACCTCCTCTCTCTTCCTCTTCATCGCCCGAACATGGCCTTTCCTTGCATTGTTCGAGTCCCCATCAGTCGGGCCCCCCGAGATCATATAAATCGTTCCTCTCTTCACTGGGCCTTGATCCTCCCGACCTCCTCGATCTTGACTCCCACGTCTCCTCTTGCCTCCTCGATCTCCCCTTCCTCCTCGGGGATCGCCTTCCTCATCATCATCTCGATCACTCCGCTCCACCGAGTCCTCTCGACACTTTCCTTTATCCTTCCCTTTCGCCTTTCCTTCGTACACGAACTCCTTAAGATACCCTGCCCTGATAAGGCGCTCGATCTCATCCTTGAGGTGCCTGCACTTCTCCGTTTTGTGCCCATAATCTTTATGAAAACGGCAATACTTGCTCGACCTAGGTTGTGTCGGCCCCTCACGCCTCGACTTCGGCCACGTCACATCCCTATCCTCTATCTTCTTCTCAATAGCCACCAGCACCTCTCCCATTTTCGCATTAAGGGGCGTAAAGTGTTGGAACCGCTTTCTCCGAAATACTGGTCGATCCTTCCACCTATCTTCTCGCCCTCGATCAATCCTGCCACGCCCCTCTCTTCTGGGCGATCTCCTACCCGGGGATACTCTTCGAGGCGAGTTTACCCTTCCTTTCTTCGGCTCTGGCTTAGCCAACTCTTCCAACTTAGCAAACTCGGCCTCCGTTTCCTCCAAATTAATATACTTCTTACACCTTTTTAGCACATCGTCATACGTACGAGCAGGAGTTTTGGCTAAAGATGTTCGACAAGGCCCTGCTCGCAAACTCCGTATCAACCCCCCAGCCTTTACCTCATCCGAGGCCGTGGGGATCTCCAAACAAGTTTGATTGTATCGCGCGACATACTTGCGCAATGATTCTTTCTCCCCTTGCCTCATGGCCATCAACGTCAAATACGTCTTTTCCTGTGCCATCGCACTCGCATACTGGGTCATCAGCTTTTCTGCGAAATCATCAAAGTCCTTGATCGATCCATGAGGGAGCTGCTGAAACCAGTCGAGCGCGCCTCCCCTCAAGGTCGACAAGAATGCCCTGCAGCTAACCGAGTCAGAATAACCATGCAACACAGCCAAATTCTCAAACGCCCTTACATGCCTCGACGGGTCAGTGGTCCCATCGAACATCAAACTCATGTCTCTGAAATTCGCAGGTAATGGTGCAGCCAATATATCCCTCGAGAACGGGTGTCCTCGAGCACGTCTTTCAGGTCGACCATCCATCTTAGCCTGCATCTGCCTCACCTGTTCCGCGAGCCTCTCCACCTCACGATCTCTTAAGGCTCCATCTCCTCCATAGCTGGACACGTCCTCATCCACCATCGTTGGTCCAGCAGCCACTCGCGAAAGGCTTTGAGTGACCTGCTGAACCGCTTGTGCCGCCGCGTTTGCCACCATCTGCTGCATCTCCTGCCTAGTCATCACCACCTGCTGGCCAGGACGCGGTTCCTCCACCGACGGCGGCACCACTCCTTGTACCGCCGCTCCTCGCTGCAGCGTCACGGCCAGATCTGGTTGCGGCAGCGTTGGGGTCGCCGCGCCTTGAGCTGTGCGGGTCTCCTGGGCCTGATTTGAGCCTACATCAGCCTCTGGTTGCACCGGCGTGACTTCTACACCTTGGGGAACAGGCGTCGGAGTCACCGGTGTACGCGAGGGTCCAGAGAAGCCCGGAGGTGGGCCTTCTCCAAACGGCCTCGTCATCGTCCACGCATCATCGAACGATGCTTGTAAATCTCTCCTAGGAATTCCGTCCGCCATAGCCACCGAGCTTCAGAAGTCTCAGCACACCACTTTTCGAACGAAAGTCCCCCCAGACGGCGCCAAATGGTAACGCAAAACACTCTGACCGGTTTGAAATCGGCCTGCCTCCTTCTTCCTCACCGGTAGAACGCCGCGTTCCTGCACAAAACTCTCACACCGGAAGGGTTTCCCGGTGAAGAGCCTCCGATGCTTAAGTCAGTATGTGTTTGTTCAATTTTCCAAAGTAAAGAATGGATAAATCGTAAACCCTAAGAAAAGACCCACTCCCATATATATAGGAGTGAGATACCTGCCCTAAGAGCTGGCCGGATATTGGTGAGCTATCCTGCCCACGCTGCCCGTCCGTACGCACACAGTGTGCGTGTTGTCAGAAATGTCAGGGGTGTCAGAGGTGGTTGTTACCACTATCACTCTGCACCAATACGTTTTCGCCACGTGCCCCCCTCTGAGCTGAGGGGAATTATTCCCTTGCGCCAACCGTTGGGATCTCCTGACATCACTCACGCGCTCACTCGCGTCCAAGTCACGCTCTCGACTGCTTCCTACCTGCTGCGTGCTCGATCTGATCGAGCTCCCCCTTACTAAATCGATCCTCGACCAGCTCTGCTATTCTGCTCGATCTATTCCGTTTTGGTCGATCATCCTTCAACCAACGTGGTTTTCTCCACCCTATGCCTGCCTGACCGACATGATGGACCGGTCTGCTCCTTAGTCGTATAATATCCCATATCAATGTTGATATTCCACTTCCAAACAAAAATCTCTTTTCACCATCTTCGAAATTCTGATATCTGCCCCCATAACAATAGTAATCCCCCACTCATACCTCTAGATTCAACAATCTCACATCTATCACTATACCCCAAGCTCCTGCTAATTTTAAATACAGTTTCTTTTGAATTTTAAGTCTCTGAAAGAAATAAGAAACTGGGGTTGTGAGTCCTCAATGACTCTCTGATTTGGGAAACTGTAGAGGACCCAACCCTCTACAATTCCACACCGCAACTATCATTGTTCACTCGGGTGCCACTAGAGGCTGGCAACCCCCACCTTGTTTGTAGAGCTTTTTAGTTTCTTCCCTCCTGTTCCACTTGAGTTCTTAGTTTCCCCTTCCTTGTTCTCTTCAGCTATACACTCTCTGTCCCTTTTGGATCTTAGCATGACTGTGATAGGTTCAGTGAACTCCACTTGTCTACTGAGTCTGCCATCTCCTTTGTCTATCCTCTTCCAAGTAGGTTGCTTCAAGGTATGCCTCTTCTTCCTTATTCCATCCTCCTTCTCTTTGTAAGTGAGCTGAGTTTGAGAGACCTCACATTCCATCTTCCCATTGTGAGCAAGACTAAGTTGATTTGATTCCACTGATATGCCTTTGGTGCATTGTATAATGGCTCTGCATGTATCTTCATTTAGAGGTGCTTCTGAGTTTTCTCCTGTGTTAGTCTCCATGAGGACTTCCATAGCTAATTTACGAATATCCTCTTCTTGCTGGGATAATGTTCCTTGTTGTGTAGTCCCAGCATAGCTAGTACAAGCCCTGAATTCCCTTCTATTATCTTCTTCAACTGGCTTGTCTGATTGGGATTGACTCTTAGAAGTTTAACTGTTAACTTCAGTCCAAAACTGTCCCTCCGGTACCTTTATCCACTCCCCAAATTGTCCCTCCTTCAGCTTACCTTGGTCAATGTCCTTCAATTTCCTAAGGCACCCCCTGTCTAAGTGTTCTATTTTTCCACAGTAGTAGCAAAGATTTATCAGTCTTTCATATCTAAAGTGGATGCAGACTATCTCCTCTCCCAGCCTGACATTAGTGCATCTAGGGAGTGGTTCATTCAGATTTAGAAACTTGAATTCGGAGAAACCTGCCCTCATGATTCCCTGCATTAGCTACCACTACATTCCTCGTTTTTTTGAAAATCCTCCCCACTTTCAAACCTATATCTGACCTAAGCCCGTTGATTGGTACATTTTGCAACTGAACCCAAATGGTAATCTCCTGGAAACATGGGTGGTTACTGTGTATTCCTCGTTGCCATTCCTTGAGAATTAAATATTGATTCTCAAAACACCATCTAGAGCCAGCCGCCACCTTCAGCATATCCTTCTTGTTATGAAAAATAAATTGAAAATAATTGGGGCAAAGTTCTTTTATCTCAAAGGGATGTTGCAGACGCCATATTATGGTCATGGCTCTTTTCAGTCCAATCCAACTAGCTCTGCGATCTCCTATTATCTTACCAAATAGACTTTTGCCACAGATTTCTGCACTGTTCTTGACATCTTCCTCTTTAATATCTGTGATTAATCTTTCTTTATCCGACAAGGAGAACTTACTCAGTTGATTCTCCAGCTCCGCTGCACCATTTGCATGTGAATTATCTCCCATTGAACACTCGCCAGATACCACCCAATAACCATCCTCTCCCCAGAAAACGATGCGAGCAAAACTATGTCCTGATCACAAGCGAACGAGCTCTCATCAGAAAGAATCTAAACCCATTCTCACCCGAGGAATCAATCGTTCTCACAAGAGGAAATCGCTCGCTCTCACCTGAGAGAATTATGACTGTATATAGTTAAGATTTAGGAATGTATAAATGCCAGAAAAAAAATAAAAGAATGGTCGAGTGATCACTCACCTGGTGCAAAACCCAGAAGATTGATCCATGTTTCGAAGCAGCATTACAGGAATACCAACTTTCAATTTTAAGATGTGATTAGGAACTCCAGAGCAATTTATAGCATTTCAAAAATCAGTTGTGTACACTGCATGCCATTTTGTCTCCTTGCATCTACAACGGACTTTCTGAACTTTCTTGCTTGACTGGATGGAGTGTCTGACATCGAATATATAAAAAAAATCAAAAGAATATATACTGTTTGCATTTTACATAAATAAAATATTATACTTTAATCTAATAATTAATTTATAATTATGTAACTTTCATATATTTTATAAAATACAAAATTTAAAAGTAAGTCCCATAAAATATACTCACCCGAAACAATATTTTCAATGCCTGCAGAAGATAGTCCACGCTTTTCTTTCATTTTCGCCATTCTAATGTGTCGAATAAGTGTTGCATTTTCTTTATCCATTATTTAAATACCTACAAGATGCAAGAACAAGGTGGATTTAACGTCAATAAATATAATAATTTATTATAAATGTTTAAACAGTCTGTTATCGACAAGATTATATATGATCCCACTTTTAAAGAGAGGTCGTACGGTTTAACCCCCGAAACCACTCTTTTCAATACTTACTTAACATAACAGCTCGAGCCCTTTATTAATAATAATAATAATAAAAAAAAGGGATGTTTCTAATGAGTTACCTTTTGTTTATAAATATATTAATTGAGAAATAATTTTATTTTTCTAATTAATATTAAAAAAATTATTTTTGTTATAAAGATAAATATAATTTATTTTTTTATACATACAATATGGATGTTAAATCGAAGCTCATCGAGAAATGATTAATTTGATATATTATATATGTAAAACTGATAAAAATATAAAAGTTATTAACTTTGGCAAAGATTAAACAAAAATATATTATAATATTAAGCAACAAATCCTATTTACACGGTATATTAGAATCCTATTTATTTTGGAGTTGGAGGGATCGGATTGAACAAAAATCTTATTTATTAAGTATTTTAGTTTAAACAATTAGGGAATGGAGGGGATTGGATTAAGCCAAAATTGTGTAGGGATTGTCTTTCGGTCAGCTCAATCGGCATTGCGCAGTTGCTATGCTTCTCTTTACTCTGTTTATACTACCAATGGGTTGATAAAAGCAAGAAATGAATCCTTCACCCGTGTAATTTTTGTGGTTCAATATAGATAGTTTCACACCGATTTTGATAAAGATTAAGGAAAAATATATTATAATATTAAGCAAAAAATTCTATTTACACGGCATATAACAATCCTATTTATTTTGGAGTTGGAGGGGATCAGATTAAGCAAAAATAATTTTTATCTGAACCAAAGGCCGAAGCATGTAATGTTGCCAAGTAAGCTTTCAAATCGTGCGAGCCAGCCACTTAGCCTCAACATGTTTTGAAATTATATTAAGAAGGGGCTCGGATTAAACAAAAATAATTATTATCCGAACTAAAAGCCGAAGCATGTAAGTTGCCAAGTAAGCTTCCGAAGCGTGTGAGCCAGCCATTTAGGCTCAGCACGTTTTGAAATTATACTAAGGGGGGATATACGGTCTAGTCATCGGTACATGGTATTATCGATACAACCAATAATATTGTTAGGATTACTGAATCCACCATTGTGATAGCTATATAAGTTTTAATATAAACCTTTTGTTTTCTAAGTCTCAATCATTCAATAAGAGAAACATAAAATTCCAATTTCAACCTTTGATTATCTAAGTCAATAATCTTCATCTCTTTTATCATATATTTTATTTATTTACAGGTCGATATTTAGTTTGGTATATTTAGTTTTCGTACAACTCGGTACTAATTTGTACTATCATAAATTATATAATTGATGTATATTTATGTCAGACCAATAGCTGATAATCATTATCACGGGCTGACATAGTGCAATATTTAAAGTCCATTGATACATAAAGACATGGCCAAATGGCCAAGACCATCGGTTCCAAGCTTGAACTGACTATTCGAGAGGCCCTTTTTTTGTGAAACTAGAACTGGCCAGGGACAGATGATTCATAGAACCAGCAGTCCAGGTTCAAAATCGACATGATGGTTTAGGGCCGGTCCGAGCTTGAACTGGGAAAATTTAAAAGAAATATAATTTTTTTAAAAAAATAAAATTCCAAATAAGTTAAAAATTCAAATATTTAATATTTTAATTTCAGCGTTGAACTGCCGAGCCTAGGAACCAAAACTAGTGGATACAAAATATGGTTTCGGTTTCGGTTCACGAACTATTGTCAATGATCCAGGGTTGGTTCACTAACCATTGGTCAACATACAGGTTCTGAACGTTGGCCATGTCAGCACAAACAACCCTAAAAGATTTTATTTTGTAGGAAGTTCCGAAAATAACATATTAATATTCTATGCAAGCNGAAAGATCCCCATTCTCTTTATTCGCTTAGAATTGCATTCTATATATTTCGACAAGTTATAATGTAATTTTATAATACTTGCTAAATTTTGTGGGAGATCTTGCATCCAAAGGAAGAGGAAGCTGAACGAGGTGCAATAGACATGAAGAACTCGGCTTACATATTTGAAGATCTCGTCCCTTTATGGAAAATAATAGAAGGAAGGAAATCCACTCCAAAAGGAAGGAAGCTTGAAGACTCCTAGCCTTGAGGAGGTTCTATATATACTTTTTGAAACTCTTAAAAGAAGGCTGAAATCATTAGAGTATCATATATTAAGACTTCTCTCAGTGTTTGAGAGCTTTTGTCTTTCTAGTTTTATTTTAAGCAGTTTTTCAGTATCCTTACACCACTGAAAAGCTTTGTTTTTTATTCTCCATTTTTCTACAAACACTAAGTACTAGGATAGTTGGGAGGGATTCTTTGCTAATTTAAAGTCCACAACGTTGTGGCCAGAGGATTAGTTAATAGATTCGGGTATAGTGTTGGCTAGACTAGAAGGGAGTTCGAGTCTTGTAAGTCCAAGTTGTACTTTGTGCGCGCAAACCGAGCTATTAATGAAAGAGCTCCGAGGTGTAGTGGGAAACTCCGCGAAGAGGTTTTTAAAATTAATTTCTTCTGCTCTTACTTTTGATGTTCGAACACTATTGCATACTCTAGTTTACCCCCAATATCCGTTGCAATTGGTATCAGAGTAGTGTTCATGTTCTAATCACAGGATAAAGATTCGAGGTCCTTTGGGTCGGGCACCATGAACCACGATGGCCTATGGATCCAATTACTCATATTGAAAATCCATGATGATGATCTTTCTACAATCTTTAGGAAGAGGTACTTGGCAAATTATCGAAATTGGTTGGACCTTACCTATGTTGGAGAAATCTTCTCCTAAAAAGAAGGAATTTTCTTCAACCGATGCAACTTCCCTTAACATGGTTGAAAAGCCAAGAGGTCTCTGGTCTGACAATGAAAAACAAGGAGAAGAATCGAACTTCCATGCTCTCTACGCGACAATTGCAGCAGTTGATCCTACCCACCACAAGATGATCATTCAGTGTTCCACCGCACATGATGGTTGGAGCATTCTCGAGAGGGAGTTCGAAGGGACTGGTGCAGTGAGGTCCTCTAAACGTAAGAGAATCACCACGAAACTTGATGAAATCAGGATAAAGGAAGACGAGACGATAGATATGTACTACATTCGCTTCTGTGACATTGTAAACCAAAGCGCTATGCTTGGTGAAGAGTTCTCAGAGGCAAGACATGTCTAAAAACCGATGAGAACTCTCCCCAAAATTTTTTCGTGAAAAGATCAATGTATTGAAAAGTTTTATGCAAATTCAACCTCTAGGGATAGATGATCTACTTGGGGACTTGCGCACTTTTGATATCAACTATGGCTATGATAATAGAAAGAATAAAGATATTGCATTGAAAACCAATGTTCAAACGTCAACTGCATAAAACAAAAACTCTGACGAAGAGGGTCTAGATGTTGAAAGCATTGCCAAGGCTCTGAGTTCTTACACGCATTTTTTCTCGACTGAATAATCCAAAGAAACAATTCCAAGAGAGGAGGCACGTATAATGCGGGCGAAGGAAGGTTGAAGATTATCTCCGAACCATTCGTTCGGGATTCTAGCCCGTGTAAATCTGTATAGAGTCGTCTTTTGTGAAACCGTAAGATATTGATCATAAATTTAGTTTTCCATTGTGCTTAAGATTAATCTCTTAGGTATTCGATTAGAAAACAATAATTGACGTTCTTCGCCGAGCCCAATAACCCTCCTTAAGCCATTGAAATCTAGACTTCTATTTCTATAACATTTCTTCCTCTAGGTAGGCTTGATTTAAGTTTTCTTTACATTTTAACCACTCATCACAATTTCTAGTACCTCCATGTTGGCCTAAGAAATCTAATTATTCCTTGCAGTTACATGCAAAGACGTGCATAACAAGGCCATTGTAACATTTCTCGAATTCTTTTTTTGTAGGCCAAACAATTCAGGTCCTTCTACAGGGAGATACCAAGCTCTATTGAAAGTTTCATCATACCCCTCCAACTTAAGCCATGTAGCATCAAAAGAGAATCTTTTTTAACTGGCATCTTTAATCACTCTCCAAAACAAGCATATTGTGATCAGAGAATATTAAAGAAATGTGTTTAACTAATGCATAGGATAAACCGAAGTCCAGTCAGGGGAAAAGAACTTGTATAACTTTTCTTCTACAAAATGAATCCCCTGCCTATTATTTGCCTAAGTGAACATGTGTCCTCTACTCCTAGTTTCAAGCATCCCCATATCCCTAACAAAGCATCTAAAACTGTGAAAANCAACTATCTCACCCAGGAATTAGTACTTGAATGCAAAAAAATTCCCATTTGAATTAAGTTGCAACCTCTAAGACAAATTTATCTTCAACACAGAAATCTTGATAATCAAGCTCCAAGATAGTTACCCTGCTAGACTAGTACGATATCATTCTTCCTCTAGAACCAAATAGACTTACATAAAAAACACATATCAACTTTTAAACTTTTAACAAACAATTAAAACAAGACATCAAACCTATATACTTCAAAACATTGTAAATTGTTCAAATCACCTGGAACACACCACATGTGGCATACGCTAGTCAGAAAGGACGTTCGGCTCATAAGTAGCAGACAAAGTCTCTCTAACAAACTCGCCAATTAACCTTGATCGTGGTCGAGCCGAGCTGCACCTAGCCATCGAGCAACCGGTCGGTCCAATCCAGCTGAACCGGTCGGGGCAAGCCGGGTGGTTTGAGATTTTCCAGTTCGGAATTCTCGTTCGAGCATGAGCCGAGATTTAAGTATTGTTTCGAGCTGAGTCAGTCCAAGCTTAAGCCAGAAAGATTAGTTATGAGCCGAATCAGTTAAGAAAAAAATTGGTTCCGAACTTAAAAATTATGCCGAGAACGCTAAATAGCCTAAAGAGAGAAATTGTTTAACTTAGTGTTAAAGTCAGACAAGAAAATGAGGTTTTAATGATTGTAAAGTCGAACGAGCGAACCTAGTAAGATAAGTTATTAAGAATCGAGTTTTTCAAATTGAGCAGAATACTTAGAATATATTCATTTAAATATTTTGTAGCTTTAGGAGACTCAAACCACCCCCGGCTACGAGCATTTCAGCACTTGCGCTTTAGCATATCAGGTGGGGACCCCGTACTGGGTATTACATTGTCCGTAATCGCTTTACCATATCTGAGGCATGTATGTAGAGTTCTCCCTAGTGTGAGGAAGTTATATCGTCTAGGTAGAGGCCAAGTATCCTTAATTACCATCCTAGGTTCTGGTGGAGGCTCTAGCGTGCCTTAATGTTCCATCAGAGTGTGCACATGATTTATAGGCTTAGTAGCCTGGAGTTAGTAAGCAAGTTAAGTTCATTTCGGTTCAGTTGCATGAATGCTTATTTCATGATATTGTTATTATGGTTGATGTATATTCCGTACTGGTTTTTGTGGAGCACGTGGAATTTATGCTCACGTCCCCACTATCTATTTTTTTAGGTGACGGAGTCCAGCGTGGCGCGTGAGCAGGTTGTTGTGGTGGTCAACATGTCATGGGATTTAACTGAACATGTTTGTAAACTAAGTATGTTGATCATTAACTTCCACATTATCAAATATGTATGAGATCATGAGACATTAGACTTTGCATGTTTAAATCTGATTTTTATAGTATCTAATCTCGAGAGTGGACTTGTTCTGGATGCATGCTTGATTTTTCGGACCAGTGTCCGAGAGATAGTAGGAGTTTTATTTGATGCATATATGTCTGATGTAATTAAAGAGATAAAGAGATAAAGTAAGTTAGTAAGTTAGTAGCCTCTCGCGAGAAAGATAAAAGTGTTTTTCGAAAAATTAGTTAGAGTTTTCGAAAATTAAATAAGTGTGTTCAAATTGTTAAAGCGCAAAAATGTTACTCTGATTTTTGTAATAGTAGGCGAGGTATTACAGCTCTCCTCGTGCCGATGTCTCTGTTTAATGTGAAATAGGTTGTTGCACATGTACCAAATATATGTCTCGTCCCCAAAAAGGCGCGCTACGACTAATCACTCTACATACAGCGGACCCCTCAAACAGGCTTCACGTGTCCCATGACTTACTAAAAATGTAATGCCCCATTTATTTGTGGTTTATTTGTGGATTATTTGAGAATATTATTATAATTTTTATTAATGTTATTATTATTATTATTATTATGAATTATTATTATTATTTATGTGATATTATTGTTTGCCCAAATGTGATTAATTGATAATTGTCTAAATGTCTAATTTATCTTTGTGATTAATTATTAAATGTGAATAATGTGTATTAATATATATATTGTTCGATTCATTTTATCGTGCGTTTGAAAAGAAATCGGGCCCCAGAATACCCGCGTGAACCGAACCTGAGCCCGTGAGCCGACTTATTGTCGCTAACCAGCCCAACCAACCGCCCGCGAGCCAGAAACCGACCCAATGGCCCAAACCCGTTTCTCTCATTGTGAACGTGAGAATTTTTTTTTTCTTAAGAGGCAAGAAAATCAAAACCTAGTTTTAATCGTGCGCAGCTTTTCTTTCCTCTCCCTCACACCCGCTGTTCGTCTTTCTCTCTCGCTCTCAAACTCAGCGGAATGAAGAGAAAATCATCGTCTTCCTCGCCAAACCAGACGCGATTCACCATCGTCCTCCTTCCATCATCACGTTCAGTCCCCGTCATCTCGTCATCGCCGCTCTGTTCGTGAGACAACAACAACACCGGTGCACAGCGACTCGCGACCAACCTCCGACGACCTTTGTTCGAGAAATTCCGGCGAGTTCGAGCAATCCACGAGCCTCGGTGACGAGACCTCCCTCTGTCGTGATATTTCTGGCGAACCAGCACACCGCCGCGCTGCGAACAAGGCCTCTGCCGCGCCGCGACGCCCTCCCAGCAACTTCCGCCGCGCCGTGAGCTCCCTTTTCTGATCGAGCAGCACCCCAGCGACTCTCCCTCTGTTCGAGAGACTCTCCCTCCGTTCGAGCAGTGAACTCCGGCGGAGACCCCGCAGCAGCGACGCACTCTCTCCTCCCGTACGAGGAGCTCTCCTTTTTCGCGAGACGAGTTCACCGTCGAGCCCGTTCGAACCCTTCTCGCCCGATTCCTGAGAACGGTATCGAGTCTCGACTTCTCGTTTAATTTTTTTTTGCGTGAATGATGTTGTGATCGGTTGTGCTTTGCGTGTTCGTTGAATTATAATATATATGTGTTTGAAATTGTTCGTTGTATATATATACTGTCGAGATTTTATGTGAAACTCGTCGATTCGTACGAATCGAACGAGAACTGGATAAGTGATTAGTTGCTGTGAATTTAGGGACTTAGGATTATTGCGAAAACAATGGCGTTGGCCTTGTGTCGATTGGACGCGTAAATTTGTAGTTATGCTTTTTCGAAGATTGAAATTGCTGTTTTAAGTGTAAAATTCACTATAAATTGAATACTGTGCCAATTGCCTTGAAATTTTAGGTGGAGCTGTTTCTGATGAAATTGTAGATTGTGTAAAAAGTTCGTGATTTTTAAAGACCTGCAGCTATTTTAAAAATTAAATTGATTTCTGCCCAGATTCTTGTTAAATGCATAATTAATTGTGTATTGCTCCAATTTGTCTGATATTCGAGTATGTTGTGTATCTAGCATGTTTATATGTTTTGTAAAAGTTTTAGAATTTTTGGACTAGGTTTGATAGGGTTAATAATTTATTTTGTGTTTTTGCCAGAATTTGTTTTAATTGTGTTAATTTTGTATGAAGCTGAAAAATTCTGAATTTTGGTTGAGATGCTGATTATGTGATGTTTAGCATTCCATAAAATATTTGGAATTTTTGGAGTTCAGTTAGGTTCAGTTTTTATATAAATTCGATAATTAGCTTAATGTTGTTGTAATTTTATAAATTCACATGCTGAGTGTTAAAGGATGGTATTTTTATGTGTTGCTGTTCATATTCTTTAGTATTGTAGATAAAAAATTTTATGGCCTGAATCGTTAATTAACTTGTGTTTCTGATTTAGACTCATTTTTGTTGAAAAACTTGTGTGAATTTTATAAAATTGGGTTTAACGAGTTTCAGGCTGAAACTGGGTTTTTTTTCAAAATACTGGAAGGTAAATTTTATGTAAAATTTTTAGAGCCTAACTAGTAGGTTTGATATACCTTCTACTTCAAGTGTAAATTTTGGAAATTTATTTCTATGTTAAATTCGGTTAAGTGTTGTTGACCGAATTTGCTAAGTGTTTATTTGTGACTCGTTTGATTGTCTTTCATTTGTATTTGTGCGAACTTAAATACGTGGTTTGATCGAGTCTAAGTCCTAGTGTTCCCATATCCACGGAACTTCACGAACCACTTTGGTCGAATTAAGTTCGGCTAAGTCAATTTTTGAATTTTCTACTTAGGCCTAGATTAAAGTGTTGACTTTAGTATCTGGAATTAATGTAGGTGTCTAGAGGTGTTGACCTCGCCTCATTTCGAGATTCGTGATTTGATCTGTTGCTACATCCAGGTAAGTACATTTATGATGTATTCCATATTTATCGCACTTATTATTCCGTGTGATGTTTCTTTTGAAAATTATTGTATGCATGAGAACTCTAGTCTAAGTGTCCCGAACGATAGTGCCTTTGATAAATGCAAAAGCAGTAGGAGGTCGCCTGCCCGTTGTATCCGGGAGGGATGCCCCATGCCGGTGTATCCTGAAGGGAAAAAACATCTCTGTTGTCTCCTGGAAAGGATCCTACGAACCGTTGTACCCGGGGGTGGGAAGGTTTCCAGTTACAGCCATGCCGTTGTATCCGGAAGGTTGTTGTATGTACATAGGAGGTTTGCGATAGGGCCGGGTAGGGGGTTTAGGCTACGAATTCTGTGCATACTGTATACTGTGGTTTCTTGTTTTTAAAATTATTATACGGGATAATTATGCGATGATGGTGAGCTTGTTGGTTGCTCACCCCCATTATTTTCTGTTGTTGTCTCCTCTTCCTTTCTTTAGGTTGAGCTGAGTTGGTGGCGGTGGCGTAAAGACGAGCGAGAGGATGATCGTTGGTCAAATTATGTTATCGCTATATTGTGCTTCCGCCTGTTTATGATTTCTTGAACCGAAACTTGACTTGATTTATTTTTCCCGCTTGGATTTAGATATTTTATTATGTGTTTATATCCCTGCTTGATTTTGTATATTGATTATGGGTTATGCATGAACTTGTTACTTAATTATTTTCTTTCATACTTAGGATTAATTCTTGCTTCTGCTTTCGAATTATGTTTAAGTTTTGGTTGAACCTTGTTTCATACTAGACCTATTTGAATGGTTTGAGACTTATGAATTTAAGGGATTATTTTATATCGTTAATCCGAGCATGTGTAGGTTCTTTTGTTTGATGGATGTGTTCATTTGCTGTGGTTAGTAAGTAGCGCCCGTTTCCCGATAAATGTTTCAATTTGGATTTTTTTTTTAAAAAAAAAATAACTCTGATATTTATTAAATAAATCCGGTAAATCCTTTAAAATAAAACGTGGCGTTACAGTTTGGTATCAGAGTCAGTCTTGCTTTTCTGTAGACTGGTTCATATGTGATTAAGTACGTAAGGGCCATTTGACCACTCGCTTTCGTCCCGCCGCACCAGCTCAAGGTATGAGTTTATTTGTTTTGATTATTTTGAATAACGTGATTATGATTTGTTTTTTTATTGGGGCTTAGGAATTTACCCTCCGTTTATTCGGACTCGAACTCTAGTTGTATAGAGTTAAGTTCCAACTTTAGAAATGTTTGTTGTGAGTTTTTGGGTTGGTGTTGTCGAGTGAAGATCGGTCTATAGCAGTGCTCTCGTTGTGAGTTTCTGTTTAGTACATTCGAGTGAAAATCATCCGTAATCTATCTCGAAAGAGAAGGCTTAAGTAAAAGGATCACACAAACAAAGAAGTTCCGGGTGTGTGGATTATTCGGAAGTCTGTGACTATTGTGTGTATGACTATTAGACGCGTGTTAGAACCCGGTTAAGGAGAATCGGGAGTGGAGCCTAAGTGTCGGGTTCATGTTAATGATCCGACCAATTATGCTTGTAGGTTCATGGAAATCAGTTTAATGGCTGATTTCCTTGTTATAATTTGTTCTTATTATTCGTTCTTACTCGTTGGTTTGTCTCACAAATTCTTCGAAGATATTGATAACTCTCGTCTTTTATAAATCGAGTATCATGTAGTTGCTGTGATAAACATGTTGTGCTCGTTTATTTCTGTTTGGGAGGTCATATTAATCGTGGTCGAGCTTAGAACATTGGTTATATATGTTCATTGTTATTTCTTGTTAATTCGCATGTTCGCTGTTTCTGTTGTGCCTCAGTTTTAGCCATCAGAGACTGGTTATTTGAAGTTTCTATCTTCTTATGAAATGTATTATGTTCGGTTTTCTGTATCTAGGCTTTGGAATTTCTTGATTCCGAGTTATATCGAATAAGTTATGATTTTTACGAGAATATTGCGCGTCCAGTTTTCCTGTTAGCCGGCAGCATGTGTGTAATTAATGTATGACCTGTTTATCATATCATAACGTGCTCGTATAAATTTATACTCTTCATAGAAGTTCTAGGTCTATTTCTTATATTTCAAATGAGATAAATTTCATGTTAATATGTGCTCTGTAGCTCGAGTTGTGTTCTTAGGAAGATAGACATGCATGAGATAGAGTTTTGTGCTTTGACAGAATCTGATATTGAATGTTAACTGGTTTTACACTATCTAATTGACCTTTTATGCTTCTGTGTTCTAAATAAAAGTTGTAGACATTTGCGTTATCTATCTTGTGGTTTTTGAATTTCATTTAAATCATGTCTGTAGCTCTAGTTACCTAGCTTTTACTGAAGTCTGGTCAGTGGCATATCCCCAGTTTTGGACTGTAAATAAATTTTTAATGTTTGTTGATTTATCACCTGCTAAATGGCATTATTTGCTTTCGGTGTCTTCATATGATTTGTATTTTTGTCTCTAATGATTCAAATGTCACAAGTTTCATTCATATAGCATTTTTGTGCAAAGAGATGCATTAAAAATACGGACTTCGTGCAATTCAGTTTTCTGGAAAATTTGCAGCAAATTTAATGTGTGAGCTTAAGCTGTTTCCAACCCTTTAATCTACCCGTTCATGCCTTTGCCACCCGAGTGCTTTTCCATTGCCTTTGACTACTACCTTTCGCTTAGTAGTCAAGTTTGAATTGTATTTCGAGACCATCTTATTTATTTGATTTTCGTACCGTGTCAATTTCGCTTGATTTTCCTTTTCCCTTGCGTAGAAATTTTGGATTGTGTTGAGCATCGAAATTTCACCTTATATTGATCCTTAATCATGTGTCGTAACGTCACTAAGTCGATGCGAAGTTTAACTTGAGAATACCTTAGCCTCGAGATAGACGTCGATCAATTATCTTTCGTGAGCTATCTTAATGTTGAACCGAAGTGGCGTACGTGAGAATCTTTTAAGGAGGGTAGTCGAGCCTGATGCAGGGCCGTCTTCGTTTTTGAAGCGTATTCATTATAGATTTTTGGAAACTCCCATCCTTTTTCTCTTCGAAATTTCAAGAGTGACCTTTGTATTTTATTTGACTTTTTGGCAATCCTCTGAAAACTCTTGTTTTTGCTTTGTTTGGAGTTTTCATTTCAAGATTTGCAACTTTGTGTATTAATTAAGATAGGTACTTTTATTCCTCCGCTTGTCTTATGTCATTCTTTCGGTTTTGTGATGCCTTTTGGTCTGGGTGTTCCATTCGTACCCGTATCGGTTTGTCGTGGCCTTCATCGTTGATGACTTATGTTCGAGACGCGATCGAGATGAATCCACCAAGGAGGCTTTGTGATGAGATCCAGAATTGTAAAAATCTTAGCAGCGTAGAATTTGAGCTCGTTTAGGACTACCGACACGTTTAGCTACCGGTGAAAGAGCTGACGTGACGATCGACACTGTTAGTCGGAAGAGTCATGCGAGATGATCATTTTCATTGTTCGACATTGACCACTGAGTTGGGATGATTCCTAGCTGAGGATGCCGATACTCGTTTTCCTTAGGCGATTTCTCCATAACTCTAATATCTGTTATCCGATTGAAGTTGTGTGGTTTGGGGAATGATGTGATGATTTGAAAGCCCTGAACCATTCGAGTTTGTCGATACCTAAATGCTGGGGGATAATGTCTTTGTTGAACCCTAATGTTTCTTGGTTTTGTGAAAACCTTTATTTCCGGGTTGCCTCAGATAGTGCGAGCCTTGAATTAGAGCAATTCTTTTCTGTATCTCGAACCGAACGCCGACACTGACTGGGTGTAGTCACGCGAAGTGGTGGTCGAGCATGTGAGCCTGTGCTGAGAGACGTGAGGCACTGCAGGGCCGATCGTTGACTCGCACGAGAGCTGCAGCCACCATCACCGAACGCAGGAGCTCCCCAAGCCAGCGTCCGGCCGAAACCTTGACCTTGCAGCTGTTCTCCGAACAGATGTACACGCACGTCCCAGCGCCCCGCTTATGCAGCGGTAGTGTGTGTGACATCTCTCGGGTGACAGTGCATTTAACCCCGGATTGACTATGTCCTTTTAGATCATTAGTGTGGGATCATCGAGCATCCCTATTTGAGAGTCCGTTTCTGCGATAGAAGTTTATTTTCGAATATCTAGTCGATACTTCCTAAACCGCATCCGAGCTGTTACTCGTATCGGCAAGGAATGAGACTTTGTCAGCAACATCGAGCAGAGCCGTGTGTTCTGATGGTATCAGTTTTGAGGATGGTGTTTTTTTTATGTTTGTTAGCCATTTGTATGGGATTCCGAGGGCAGGCCGTCTGATACGGATGCACGGATTCACATTGAAATCGTGGGCATGTCGTCAGCGGGACCAGGGCACAAGACTGAACTTGGCACCGCGTAGAGATCCAGATAGTTGTGCGTTTAGAACATGCTGTCGAGACCCTGAGAGACTGGTTGGAGTCTGGTGTACTCGATAGGTATGTCGTGTGGAATTTCTTACCATGGCAAAGGGAGCTTATAGCGATGGCTAATAAGCGACGATCTTGATGGTACCATACGAGGTTCTGAGTACGGAAAGAGGCGTTGTACGCCTCAAGTTCTGGGAAGAGAGGAAGTATCAGCCACATTGTTGGTCCTTTTGGGGATTCTCGACCGAGCCGGCGACTTAGCCTGACGGTTGACCCCATCACCGGAGCTTGCAAGATTGAATGACCTGTTCAGTACCTCGCGGAGAGGGGACATGTGCGTGATTCTGGGCACGTGGCGAACTTTGACGAGCTGCATGTGGGCAGAACCTTACCTTTGATATGGTACCGGTGACCTACTGGATTGACGAATCCATCAGGAAGAGTCCGAGAGAGGTACTCGTCAAAGTCCGGTGGGGTAACCATGGCTAGTGCGGTGTGACTTGGTAAAGTGGGAGGACTCGGACAGGGTATCCAAGTTTAGTGGTTTGAGCTTCTCTCTTATGTCAGTTGTCTGGTTGGGATGATTTTCTTAGATTTCCGAGGACGGAAATCGTTTAAGGAGGATAGACTGTAATGCCCCATTTATTTGTGGTTTATTTGTGGATTATTTGAGAATATTATTATTATTTTTATTAATGTTATTATTATTATTATGATTTATTATTATTATTTATGTGATATTATTGTTTGCCCAAATGTATTAATTGATAATTGTCTAAATGTCTAATTTATCTTTGTGATTAATTATTAAATGTGAATAATGTGTATTAATATATATGTGTAAATATATATATATATTGTTCGATTCATTTTATCGTGCGTTTGAAACGAAATCGGGCCCCAGAATACTCGCGTGAACCGAACCTGAGCCCGTGAGCCGACTCCTTGTCGCTAACCAGCCCGACCGACCGGCCCGCGAGCCAGAAACCGAACCAATGGCCCAAACCCGTTTCTCTCATTGTGAGCGTGAGAATATTTTTTTTTTCTTAAGAGGCAAGAAAATCTAAACCTAGTTTTAATCGTGCACAGCTTTTCTTTCCTCTCCCTCACACCCGCTGTTCGTCTTTCTCTCTCGCTCTCAAACTCAGCGGATTGAAGAGAAAATCATCGTCTTCGTCGCCAAACCAGACGCGATTCACCATCGTCCTCCTTCCATCATCACGTTCAGTCCCCGTCATCTCGCCATCGCCGCTCTGTTCGTGAGACAACAACAACACCGGCGCACAGCGACTCGCGACCAACCTCTGGCGACCTTTGTTCGAGAAATTCCGGCGAGTTCGAGCAATCCACCAGCCTCGGCGATGAGACCTCCCTCTGTCGTGATATTTCCGGCGAACCAGCACACCGCCGCGCAGCGACGCCCTCCCAGCAACTTCTGCCGTGCCGTGAGCTCCCTTTTCTGATCGAGCAGCACCCCAGCGACTCTTCCTCTGTTCGAGCGACTCTCCATCCGTTCGAGCAGTGAACTCCGACGGAGACCCCGCAGCAGCGACGCACTCTCTCCTCCCGTACGAGGAGCTCTCCTTTTTCGCGAGACGAGTTCACCGTCGAGCCCGTTCGAACCCTTCTCGTCCGATTCCTGAGAACGGTATCGAGTCTCGACTTCTCGTTTATTTTTTTTACATGAATGATGTTGTGATCGGTTGTGCTTTGCCTGTTCGTTGAATTATAATATATATGTGTTTGAAATTGTTCGTTGTATATATATACTGTCGAGATTTTATGTGAAACTCGTCGATTAGTACGAATCGTACGAGAAGTGGATAATGATTAGTTGCTGTGAATTTAGGGACTTAGGATTATTGCGAACACAATGGGGTTGGCCTTGTGTCGATTGGGCGTGTAAATTTGTAGTTATGCTTTTTCGAAGATTGAAATTGCTGTTTTAAGTGTAAAATTCACTATAAAATGAATACTGTGCCAATTGCCTTGAAATTTTATGTGGAGCTGTTTCTGATGAAATTGTAGATTGTGTAAAAAGTTCGTGATTTTTAAAGACCTGCAGCTATTTTTAAAAATTAAATTGATTTCTATCCAGATTCTTGTTAAATGCATAATTAATGGTGTATTGCTCCAATTTTTCTGATATACGAGTATGTTGGGTATCTAGCATGTTTATGTGTTGTGTAAAAGTTTTAGAATTTTTGGACTAGGTTTGATAGGGTTAATAATTTATTTTGTGTTTCTGTCCAAATTTGTTTTAATTGTGATAAATTTGTATGAAGCTGAAAAATTCTGAATTTTGGTTGAGATGCTGATTATGTAATGTTTAGCATGCTGTAACATTTTTGGAATTTTTGGAGTTCAGTTAGGTTCAATTTTGATATAAATTCAATAACTGACTGAATGTTGTTGTAATTTTATAAATTCACATGTTGAGTGTTAAAGGCTGGTATATTTATGTCTTGCTTTTCATATGCTGTAGTATATTAGATAAAAATTTCATGGCCTGAATCGTTCATTAACTTGTGTTTCTTATTTAGACTCATTTTTGTTGAAAAACTTATGTGAATTTTATAAAATTGGGTTTAACGAGTTTGAGGCTGAAACTGGGTGTTCTTGCTAAATACTGGAAGGTGAATTTTATGTAAAATTTTCAGAGCCTAACTCGTAGGTTTGATATACTTTCTAATTCAAGTGTAAATTTCGAAAATTTATTTCTATGTTAAATTCGGTTAAGTGTTGTTGACCGAATTTGCTAAGTATTTATTTGTGACTCGTTTGATTGTCTTTCATTTGTATTTGTGCGAACTTAAATACGTGGTTTGATCGAGTCTATGTCCTAGTGTTCCCATATCCACAGAACATCACGAACCACTTAGTCGAATCAAGTTCGGCTAAGTCAATTTGTGAATTTTCTACTTCGGCCTAGATTAAAGTGTTGACTTTAGTATCTGGACTTAATGTAGGTGTATAGAGGTGTTGACCTCGCCCCATTTCGAGATTCGTGATTTGATCTGTTGCTACATTCAGGTGGGTACATTTATTATGTATTCCATATTTATCGCACTTATTATTTCGTGTAATGTTTCTTTTGAAAATTATTCTATGTATGAGAACTCTAGTCTAAGTGTCCCGAACGATAGTGTCTTTGATAAATGCGAAAGCAGTAGGAGGTCGCCTGCCCGTTGTATCCGGGAAGGACGCCCCATGCCGTTGTATCCGGAAGGGGAAAAACATCTCTGTTGTCTCTTGGAAAGGATCCTACGAACCGTTGTACCCGAGGGTGGGAAGGTTTCCAGTTACAGCCATGCCGTTGTATCCGGAAGGTTGTTGTATGTACATAGGAGGTTTGCAATAGGGCCGGGTAGGGGGTTTAGGCTACGAATTCTGTGCATATTGTATACTGTGGTTTCTTGTTTCTAAAATTATTATACGGGATAATTATGCGATGATGGTGAGCTTGTTGGTTGCTCACTCCCATTATTTTTTGTTGTTGTCTCCTCTTCCTTTCTTTAGGTTGAGCTGAGTTGGTGGCGGTGGCGTAAAGACGAGCGAGAGGATGGTCGTTGGTCAAATTATGTTATCGCTATATTGTGCTTCCGCCTGTTTATGATTTCTTGAACTGAAACTTGACTTGATTTATTTTTCCCGCTTGGATTTAGATATTTTATTATGTGTTGATATCCCTGCTTGATTTTGTATATTGATTATGGGTTATGCATGAACTTGTTACTTAATTATTTGCTTTCATACTTTGGATTAATTCTTGCTTCCGCTTTCGAATTATGTTTAAATTTTGGTTGAATCTTGTTTCATGCTAGACCTATTTGAATGTTTTGAGACTTATAAATGTAAGGGATTATTTTATATCGTTAATCCGAACATGTAAATGTAAGGGATTATTTTATATCGTTAATCCGAGCATGTGTAGGTTCTTTTGTTTGATGGATGTGTTCATTTGCTGTGGTTAGTAAGTAGCACCTGTTTCTCGATAAATGTTTTAATTTGGATTTTTTAAAAAAAAAAACAACTCTGATTTTTATTAAATGAATTCGATAAATCCTTTAAAATAAAACGAGACGTTACAAAAAAGTCATGATGATTTTACTTTTTACATGTTAAAAATTATAATAACTTGTATAAAGGAAACCACGGAAACCATACAATAAAAAACATATATACACCAATAAAACGTGCAAGCTTAAGACAACCAAGCATTTCTTACCTCTCATTTTCGTTCAAATTACACTAGTACAATACCCGTGTATTACACGAGTGCTTATTAAAAAAATATTCTTTAATTATAAAATTAATGAGAAAATTATTTTAAATCTTATTTATTTACTTACAATAAATAAATATTATTATATATGTTATAATGACACTTGTTACTTGTGACTTACATGTGTTATATTACAGTAATTTTATAACTTGTATTATATAACTACTTAAAATATAAATATATTAATTGATAAATAATTATATTTTTCTAATTAATATTAAAAATAATTTTATTATTGTTATAAAGATAAATATAATTTATTTTTTTATACATACAATATGGATGTTAAATCGAAACTCATCAAGAGATGATTAATTTGATATATTATATATGTAAAAATGATAAAAAATACAAAAGTTATTAACTTTTAAAATACATTTGCAATTCAATGATTTTAATAAGAAATTATATTAAAATACAACTAATGCATGTAACATGACCATAAATAATCAACATATGTATGGTAATCCGGACCTAATTATTTTTTAATTGGAATTAAAATAAAATCTACCCAAGCCTAATAACAACGAAACATGTATTTTTGTCACATAAGATCCCGAAGCATGCGAGTCTACCACTAAAACTCAACACGTTCTGAATTAATACGTAGGAGAGATTTTGCTCGTCGTAATCTTGTGGTGTTGCTTTTGAACGTCAACATAGTCGATGCTATTATTGCTAGGTATTCTATCCAATTTACTAAGAACGATAAAAAATTAAAAGAGACCGTACATCTTCTTACCTTTTAATTTTCACATAACTTCCATTGTATTCAAAATACCACATTCATTTTCTCCACTCTTGTATAATTGGCGAGTGTTATTACATTCAATAAAAGTAATAACATATGCTTTGTTTTCAAAATAAACAAGGGACGATCGACAATATATTAGGTATGCACATTTATGATCATGAAAACACTTTAACTGGGAGCTTAAAATGGTTGACTGAAAAAATGGGCCGATAACATTTGATACTCTGACTGACGTCCATCGACTCAATTTGAAGCCTATTATTCCGGACAGGGCTAATCCTTAACCGCGAAACAGCTCTAAGGCTTTCCAGACGCTTGGACTGTCGGCATCTTCTTTCGGTTGACAACAAACGAGCAAACCTGATAAAATATACCTCGTACATACTCATGAACTAATTATATATATGCATATATATGTTGTTGTCAATTCATATTGTGTACGTGGTGCGTACCTTATAAGTGCATCCTCATTTGTGCCCCCGTCTTGGACAGGCTGAGTCAACCCAGTGTCCAAATTGACCCTCGAAAGTGGGCCCCTCAGCAGCCTCTTTCCTAATGTCACCAGCCTCTCTAAGTTATCCATTGTCGCAACATCCACTGAATTCTCAATCCCGGTCAGGTTATCATCCTGCGAACCAAACAAGCTTCCCCCAATTAAATAATTATTTGAAGAAGGAAAAACAATACAAACAAACAAAGAAATTAATTAATGCACCTGTATCCTGAGATAATTGTCTTGAGATTGAAGAGACTGGAATAACAAGGAGGTGTGATAATCAACCATATCTGCACTAGCTTGATTGAATATTTCAAGCAAAGGAGTTGTGCCCCCGTACAGAAGCCAATCCATAATTCCCCATTTTGCCACTAATTTAGCATCATATTTTTCCTCTAATCTTGCAATACCCGTGCCTATTGATAATGTCAGCAGACTAGGATAATCTACAGGTGGCATTCGGAAATAGTCAACCCTGCTGCCGAACATTTGTTTTATTACTTCGTTTATTGCAATCAGTGTCTGGCCAACACGTGTACCAAATTAATTAGTTTTTGGATTAATAATTAATGACTAAATCGTTATAATTATTAATTAGTTGGTAATTGATTTTGTGCTTACTGGATTATTTGCGGCCACGCCGCCATCTATGAGGTTGTACTCTCGAACATTCCCGTGTTGGTCACGGGTTACAAATTCGTGGCCCGGAAGAAATGTCGGAGCCGCTGAGGTACTTATGCATATGTCTGAAAGTCTCGCGTCTAACAAAGGGGACTTTTTGGCCTGCGTTAACCCAAACCAAATTTCTATTTGGATTACTTAATTAATTATTCTGTCTTTTCTGTAATTACATATTTGAGTAATTAATTTCAGAGTCATTTCAACTATATAATATACTAGTATTTGTCTATGTTATACTAACATGAATTTATCCAAATTGTCTTAATTAATTAGCTGTCATTCTAATCAATCAATGGTCAACCACAATATTTAATTCATCAATAGTTAAACCGTTTCTCCCATTTTCTTATCCAAACAAACTTTCATTTGGATTACTTAATTATTAATCCACATTTCTAAAATTACGTATTAGATTTATTAATATCAAAGTCATGTCAACTATATAATATAGTATTTTTCTATGTCATACTAACATTAATTTATCCAAATTATTTGTCTTAATTTGCTGTCACTCGAACCAATCAATTGTCAACCACAATACAATACTTAGTTAAACCTATTCTCCCATTTCTTATCGAAACAAACTTCTAGTTGGATTACTTATTATTCCACATTTCTATAATCACATATTACAGTTATTAATATCAAAGTCAGTTTAATAATATAACTAGTACGTACCTCGTGCAATGCACGGGACAGAGATATTAAATAAATTATTTTCACAGCCTTGTCCGTTTAATAATATGAGATACGAATTTACATAATACTATAGATTTATTCCTTAATGGTAAGATATTGAATTATGTAATATATGATTCACTAATTTGTAATCTGTTTCTTTTTATATTGAAAATAATCATGTGATTTATATTTAAAACAAATCTTTAATGTCAAGCCTATAAATACCAAAACAAATATGTAATTAATGTCATTCTATTTCCAGCAAACATTAATTACCTTTGACTTTGTCTACTATTTCTAGTAAATAGGATGACTTTTTATATAAATATAGATATACTATTTGTCTATGTCATATAACTAACATCAATTTATCCAAATTATCTTAATTAATTAATAATTAGCTGTCACTCTAATCAATGAATGGTCCACCACAATATTTAATTCAATACTAGCTAATCCTATTTTCACATTTCTTATCCAAACAAACATTTACTGGACCACGATGGAATAGTGAGAAAGTGAGTAACAAAAAAGAAGGCGTACCTCAAGTGTTGAGAAAACAACAGGCTGCAATTGCTTTATGTCAAAAGCTGGAATTATGACGTTTGTAATGGACTGGCTCAGCTTTACGCCCTTTAGTTTTTCTCGCAAGACGCTGTGAAGGTGGGCCCCATCATACAATGGTCCAAGCAAAGACCTCACCGATTTCCAAAACGGAATAAATGACCTGCACATGATAATAATAATTTTTTTATTTTTTTATTAAAAAACAGCAAACTAATCTAAAAAAGAGATGGAGAAATTAATTAGTTGTACAGCTTCTGGGGGAAAATCTTGGGGCAGTTTTCTAAATAAAATGGAGTTATGTCCTTTGCAGCGTAAAGCGGGCGATTGTTTTGGTCGGGTGAGGTTATCATTGCCGTGACAAGGCCACCTGTGCTCGTCCCAGCTACCACGTCAAAATAGTCAGCAAGTCTCGCATTCTCCCCGTCAAGCTCCTGTAAAAGTACAAATATTATTTAAATTAATTAGCACACCTCAATTATAATAACGTTGGATTAGCGAAGTAGTTTAGTTTGTGCTTGCCTGAAGCTGGGATTCAAGGAAGTCGAGGATGACCGCGGGCAGAATTCCTTTTATGCCCCCACCATCTATGCTGAGGACTGTGATGTAGCGGTCGCAGTTCGGGGGCTGATTCGTCGTCCCGAAACATGGATTCGTCGCCATTGATTTTTGTGGAGATGTCAAATCAAAATCGGTGGAGCTAGCTGGATTTGATCGGGTTTTGAAGTGTGTGAGTAGTACTGCTTATTAATTAATTAATGGAAATAATTGGGATGAGTATTATTGTATAGGCAACATGACACTCGTGTTATTAATTTTATTTTAGCAAGTAGGGGTGAAATTTTTCCAACAAATTGTCTTATTGGATTATTCTAATATATGCTCAGATTTTGCTCATTTATCTACATTTTGGGTGGGGTACTGTTAGGCATGGAACATGGGGTGCATACATAAATAAGGAGGAGCACATCATCATATCTGAAAATATCTTCTATCAATCCAAATCAAAAAGAATTTTTTACAATAATAAAAATAATAAAAATTAACTGGAAAAAAAATATAGACAAAAATAAAAAAGACGTATTTTGGGGATACATTTTAAAGTGTAAAACGTATTCTCGGAATACGTTTTACTGTATTAAAAAATTAATAAATAAAACGTATTTTGGTTATACGTTTTACAAATAATTAAGAACTAAAACGTATTTTGATAATACGTTTTAAATTTTAAAATTAATGAATAAAAAAATTAGTATATAGTAAGTGTTTTGTGTTTTGGCTCGTCTGAATTCGGAATTGAGTTCTGTTTTTTCCTATACGTAGATAACGAGCCCCTCTATTCAATGATGCATGCATGACCAAATTATTCTCGAAATCATATTCTCCCAAAGCTCTTAACCTACACATTAAAAGTGTTTCGCGCGACTTTGCTTTTTGGGCCCGTTCAGACTCGTCCAAACTCGAAATTGATTTCTGCTTCTTCCTATATATCACCAATGAACCCTTCGACACAACCATGATTTTTCGGTCAATTTACGGGCTACTTCTGTTCCTCATGGGCTAGAAATAACAAATCATCCATTCTTTCATTTTTTTTTCAGCAAGTAATTGTCGTTTTCGTGGGCCCCGCAGGGTCGCGTTACATTTCGCTTTACCGAAAAAGAAGCTGAGACATGTAGACCGTTCCCGCACGATGTCATTTGAGCCATTTATCGAGTATTTCAGAGTCTGCCGGGAAGAAAACGGACAGCAAATATTTTTTTTCTATTTCGTCATTACCGGCGAGCTTCATTTCATGAGGCGACTTCGGGTACCCCGTCGGCCCTTGTTAAGCGGGCCGAGCATTAGCGAGAGTGCTTTTGAGAAAGCACGAGTTAATTTTCCGAGTTCGAGTATCCGAGTGCATCAATATAATACTTATCTCTTCCTAAACTTTCTCTTTAAATAAGTCGATTATTCCTTATGATCACGTATCTCTCCACTCCAAATGGAGGTTTCTGAATCTTCTCAAGCTACTAAGGTTCTTCAACCTATAAAAACCATATGTGTTCTTGGTGGTCTTAAACTTGTTAATTTTCCTCATAATATCCATGTTGTAAGTCAACTGGTGAGAGAGTTGGGAAAACAAAAGATTAACTTACTGTATGGAGGAACTAGCATCATTTTCTCTGATAACCTTTTAATGGTTGCCAAATGTTTTGATATAGAGGTGAGAAGTATCCTCCCTTTTTATATCACTTCAACAAAGGTTGTCAAAGATTCTACAACTTTGATGCTAACTCTTTCTATAGCAAACTCTTTCTATTTATGACTAAAAACTTATCTCATGCGTATTTCGCTTTCTGACACACAGATTGAAATCTCATCTCATACTCGCCACTCTTGTATAAACAGACTTGATAATCCTTCAATCTTTTTCATCAATGGTCCGAACTCACAAATGGATCTAGCACTCTCAAATATGCAGATAAGTGACATGGAATGTTGCATGCCACATGTATACTTACACCCGCTTCTCAAGTTGGAGTATGGTAAATAGTAGTCACACTCAACTTGAAAATTTGTTGTGTAAAGTGACAATAAGTAAATCTTGGTACGCAAGTCGACAACTTGAGAGTTCGAAGGCACATAGGAAGGCAACACAATTCTTTCCTAGAACTTATCGCGCACAACATGACAATAGATCTCCAAGTGTTTCACTACAAGAAATTTCAGAAAACATGACGAAAAAAATCGTCATGTAAACCTTGTTTTTCGTCACAACAGTATATTGATGACAAAAATTTATCGTCACAGCGATCGTCACCGTAGCTGCGTCATATTAGGTATAGGTGACAAATTTCAAATTTGTCACCTAATGTTTAACTTTTAATGATTTATCAGTTTCGTCATGTTATTTGGTCATTTTTCGTGACAATAATTTCGTCACGTTTAGTATGAAAATTTTGTCAGGTAAATGATTATTTCGTCATAAAAAAACAAGTTTTAAATGACAAAAACTCAAATTTGTCATCTAAATATTATTGTTTAGTGACGAATTTTCTTTTTTTGTCGAATTTATAAAATTTCAATGACGAATATATTTGTGGTTATTCGTTAAAATAATTGTCATATTTCATAGAATTCGTCATGAAAGAGTTGTTTTACAATTACAAAATATAGGTCGTCACAAAAATAAATTTTAAATATGACGATACCAAAAGTGTCACAAAAAAATAGTTGTGACAAAATATTCATCGTCTCCAAAAATATACAACAACGACGAATTCTTTTGTCATAAATTCTTATCTCTCTGATTACGAAAAAAAAGATTGTCATCAAAAGCTTGAGATATAATGACAACATAAGTTGTCATTAAAGGGTAAATATTTAGTGACAAAATTTATTGTCATTTTAACATTTCATATAGTGACAAATCCAAACAATACACCACGATTACATGTTGTGAAAAAAATTATTTTTAATGACAATTTAAAATTTGTCGCTATTACAAATATAATAACTGTCATTAATTGCATATATTTAGTGATAACTTTATTTGTCATGAAATATATAATACAGTGACAAAAACTATCATCACTCTAAACAATTGTCATGAAAAAGAAAATACAGTGACAAAATCTTTATAAATAAAATATGACAAATTAAAAAACGACAATAATAATAATTTTGCTAATTAAAAACTTAAAAAAACGAACTAACAATCTCAAAATGTTCCAAATAAAATAATAATAATAATAATAACAAAGCTAACAATCTCAAATTATGTTCCCATTGGCAGCCATAAAAGCCATAAGTTTGTCTACTTTTGCATTCAAATCACTAACTTGGTCCTTAAGCTCAATCACTTCAGACTCTTTCTCCCGCAGCTTTTCTTGTGTCTCTAGAAGTTCCTTCTGACCATTCGAGTCATATGCTTTGCGTCTACTTGGCGGCCTCGGGCCATACCCATAACCTTTTATATATCCAGCTCCATGGCCAAGAACCTCAAGAAGTATATCTTGTGCACTCTTCTCAGCGCCTTGTTCAGAATATTTTTCTCGCCTTGATATCATCAAGTCCTAACAAATACAAATAAAAACTATATAATCATATTGATATTCATTTCTACAATTAGAATAATAGATTGTGCATGCAATTTACCCAATTTTCTTCTGCCTCTTTTGTCGACCAACCACCTTTTTCCTTATAATGCGTACGCTTATAAAGCTCAATCATATCTAGTGGTCCTCCATTCATCTCCTTCTCAGACTACAAGAATTTATAAAAGTAAGCATAAAGAGTTTAAATTCAAAAAGAAAAAAAAAAAGAACTAATGATCATAAATAAATTAATATCTTCAACATAAACTTACTATTTCATGTTGAAGAACAGTAAAAGGTGTTCGGCCCGAGACATGTGGAGCACGCAACATTTGTCGATTCGTCACATTAATCGAACTTTGGTGCTGTCAAATCATAAGTAATGTTATTGGATACTAGAAAACTAAAAATATGAAAACTACAAATTTAATATGCAAAATAGAAGAATAGTATTATAATGCATTACCTTGAATTTAGGCGAAGCAAAAAGCTCACACATTTCTTCCCAGTTTTCTTGACTAGCACAAAAAGAGGGCTTGTTATTCTTAGCTTCTTCATGAGACGAATATTTCTTGTAATGTTTATGTAGTCTGTAACGTTTTTGCCGTGAACTAGCTTGGACTCTATCAATCACGCAACGTTTCACACCCGGATCATCCAAATTAATATCCATGTGGATCTACACAAATAAAAATGAGATTATTTAAGGTGATATAAATAATGTATTCATGCGACTTGAAAAGTGTTTCTACTTTTTACCTTTATATGATCAATGCCAGGTTGAAGATCTTTTTCTTCATCGACATCTTTCCACCTTACTGGCACCGGAAGGACATCTCGGGTGACTACACCAATTTGACTAGAAAACTTTGAAGACTCATCTCTACTTTTAGGTCTTCCTATCGATGGATCCACGGTTACCTTCATTTTTTTCCCGCAAGCCTGGAATGCTTTCATAATGCCTTTGCCCATAGTTTGTCCACGTCTTTTCTTAATGGTGGTATTGGAAGCTGCATATACACCACTCAGTTATTTTAATTAGTCAAAAGCATCACACTCATAAGATTGTAATTTATTGAACTTTGAAAGGCAAAGGCACATGTATTTTAATTTAAAAGAGCAGAGCATGCATGTTTTTGATATTATACAAATCACTGGAGTTTCAAACTAGATTCAATGACACATTTATCAACATTTAGCAAATAACCGAGGTGAAACTGAGGAATTCTGCAAAACATATTTTCAGACTATAATAAGACAAACCAAATTAGAAACATGGATAAAATTGTAAAATATCTCTTATAAACCACCAGACACGTGTATTTTTATTTTGATTCAAAAGAGGAGAGCAAGCATGTTTTTGATATTATACAAATCACTAGAGTTTTAAACTAGATTCAATGACACATTTATAATCAAACTAGATTCAATGACACATTTATAAATATTTAGCAAATAATCGATGGATTCTACAAAACAAATTTTTAGACTATAATAAGACAAACCACATTAGAAACAGAGATAAACTTACAAAACAATCTCTTATAAACCACCAGGAACATGTATTTTGGTTCAAATGAGCAGAGCAGTCATGTTTTTTATATCATACAAATCACTGGAGTTTCAAACTATATATATTTTTTTTCCAAAACGAAAACAAAATGCATTAAACTCAAGCAAATGTCCACAACTGATTACATTACAATCCTATCTAGTCTAAACTAGACAGTAGTTAGTAAACTGGCTAATCACAACAAGGATTTCCCTCAACGACCAACTTGGCCACCTACTCCTAACATAACAAAGCAGAAGAAAGAACAAAAACACAGTGCTTAAAAATTTGTTTCAGATACAATACATCGTTTAGAACTGTAGATAATGAAGATAGCAGCAAACTTTTTCCATGAAGATTTTGCAGTAGCTATTGTTCTTGAATATTGCATTGCACCTCTGGCCATTCTTCTCTCTTGGAATTACACATTTATCAACATTATTGAATTACACATTTATCAACATTTAGCAAATAACCGAGGCGAAACTAATGAATTCTACAGAACAAATTTTCAGACTATAATAAGACAAACCACATTAGAAATAGAGGTAAACCTATAAACCATTTCTTATAAACCACCAGGTAAATCCACCCACCAAGTTACTCATTGTTGTTAACATGGACAAACATCAACCACGTAGAAGAATCTATCAATTATCACACCAACAATTGCCACTACCACTTAACAGGCACATATGTCACACCAACAATATGAATGAGCACACATTACTCCAACGCCAAGTAATCGGATTTTCAACAACAAATTATCACATACGGCAACTACAGCATGTTTATCATATTTTTGCAACTGTAAAATCGCAACGGTTTTGGAGATTCTTACCAATGATATCTGCCTGAGGTGATTGAGTATGTTGACTTCCCTCTTGTAATGGAGAATGAAGAGTGCTTCCATTTTGCTGACTTTGATTTTGCCGAGTCCTCTCTTCTTGTTGCTGAGTTTGAACTTCTTGCAAAAGAGTGCTCTCCTTGTGCTGAGTTTGAGGAGTCTGAACTTCTGGCATAAGAGTGTTCTCCTTTTGATGAGATTGAGGAGGCTGATTAGTTGGCATGTTTCCCTCGAACGTCGGATTCGCAGTTTTGCTTCCTATAGACGAACCATCTGTTATTGGCAATCCCTTGTGCACTTTGTCTGATGCCATTTCGGTTTTCTCAGATTGTCGGGTTTTATTCCTTGTTAAACCTCCTGTTATGTGTTCCATGAGAATCTGCCGAGAATTATTTGGTATGATTCTTGGTTTTGGATTACGAACTAATCCAGGAGCCATTTGAAACAATCTGTACGAGACAAAAAAAAATATATATATATATATATTAAAGTCTGATGTAAAAAAAAATCCATCAGAAAGAATGAATAACATATGCAAGTAATTAATTATTCAACCTTAATGTAAGGCACAACCAAACAATCTACTATTGGGTAAAAAATTCTGTAAAACATAAAGAAGCAAGATAAAACTTAGAGTATTCAGACCTCTAGTTCTTCCAGAAGAGACTGATAAGAGAAGGCGGGTTATAACTTTGTTGATTGTTAGCCTAATATTGGATTTATAAGAGTGAGGGAGCGGAGAGATTATAGCAGAAGATACGATCAAATTGAATTCAGTCTCTATCTACCTTAAATAGATAAGAGTACCAAAAATGAAACGAGGCAGTGAGCGCCAAATCAAAAAAAAAATTCCGCCAATGTTTTAGTGAATAAGATTGGCCAAAGATAACCATATTACCCTTATTAAGCGAATTTTTAGAACAAAAACAATAAAATTAATTAAGCTAAATTTTACAACAAAAAACCGAAAAAATAAGGATGATTCATATGAGTATAGAACTCCCCGAACCTGTGGTACCCGATCACCATGGGCGTGACGAGCCTCTGTACTGGAGGTACGGACGACCTGAACTCCATCGAGAAGTGGCTGTCACTCGGTCACAACACCTGATACTCCACGCTGCAAACGCGGTCGTCCGCTCTCTCCACCCCCAAACCTCACCCTCCGCCGCCTCGTAGACCTTTGTATAACACACAATCGCCGCCTCCGTCCTCGTCCTCGCCACCGTTTCGAGCACCAGGTGGCAGACTTCATCAATGGCGGAGTATTCAATTCATATTCTCTCGTGAAATTGATGCAGTTTTTGGGTTGAAATTGGGAGATGAGATCGAAATTTGATTATTGGTGTCGAGATTTTTGGGCTTTTGCGGTGTAGTGATCTAAATTTCGACTAGGTTCATTGAGGGAGGGAGAGGCTAGGTGTTCTGCGATTTAGGGATTCATTGAGGGAGGGAGAGGCTATTCTACGATAAGATTTTATTTTTCTCCTTAATGGGCATAATATTGTATATAGTAAAATTTATATACATTTTTTTTAATTAAATAGTATGACAATTTAAATCATTCAAATATGTAAGCTAATTAATAACTTTAGCATATACATTATAATTAAATATGTGTTTTTTATTTATATAAAAAAATATTATTAAATTTATTTAATAAATTTTTAAAAACATTGGACTGGGTCAAATCGGTTTGATTAGTTGTTTTTTGACTAAACCAAAAAATTGATTTGGTTTTCGGTTTGCATTTTATTAACAGTTAGATTTAGGGTTCGGCTTGGGTAATAGTGAACGGTTAACCAACCAAACCGAAAATCAATCTATACATGTGTGTGTGTATATATATCATATTTAATATATTTTTATTTATACATATAAGTTACAAAAGCATTAATTTACTTCAATAACCCCTAAAATGGCTCGAACATTAATTTTCGTTCAAGATTTGTTTCGTCAAGCCATGATTTGGGTCTGAGATCTTCCTTAGAGCATAATTTGAAATTTATTGAAAAAAGTAAACAAAATTAAGATTTCTTTTGTTCCAAAAA